>JAGQDJ010000337.1:0-20275 GCA_022885665.1 Triops longicaudatus
GTTTCAAATTAAATGCCGCTAATATGTTGCGTTCAGATAAGAATACAGAGTAAGACAAACACAAGGTTTGCGGTTCATAAAAAAGTAGAATTTATTGGTAACCCGTGACACAACCAAGAGTTTTCAGTCATTAATCGTGATAGCCAAGGCAAAAATGTGGAAAGAGAGCTATGTCCAGTTTGCCAGAAAGTAGAAATGTATCTCTTTGACCAAACAATTAGCTTAGTGCAAATTCTTAGCAATGCCGTTAACCATAAGGGTCAAAGCTTGGTCGAAAGACTGGCGAGCTTCGGCCGAAACTCCATGAGCAGCTAAAACTTCCAAGAAAGCTTCCGCGAAGTTCTAACAAATTAACACGAATTAAAAAACTAACTTTACAGAACATTACGCTTTTCTGAAGTTTACCTCGAAGTGTTGGCGAGTAACAGCACGAGGAGCATGTGAGTGACCCATGTATCTCAAGTTGCCCAGAAGTACAAGGGTGTTGTCGGCGCTGGAAATAATGGTGTCAAGACGGTTGATAACCAAGTCAGCCTGAGCCTTGAAAGCAGCATTGCCGGCCAAGTCACCAGCAGCAACGTCAGCGAACTTGGCAAAAACCTTCTGGTATTCGGGATGGGCGGCGAACAACTTCTGGAAGGTTTCAACAGCAATAGCAGAGCGTTGATCACGGACGGCAGCCCAAGCAGATTTGACGGCTTTCTTCAAAGCAGGAGTGAGTCCGGTGATTGGATCAGCGACTTGAGAAGGTTCCCTATATTATAAAAGAAAATGCATTTCTCGTATGTGTTATACGGTTGCAAATAAATAAATGTAACACTTGCCTCAAGTTCTTGGAAATGACATCAGCGATTGCTTTTAAACCACGGACCCATGCGTCGCGAGCTTCAGAAGACAATTTGATTTCGCTCTCCAGAACGTCAACCAAGATGCGACCGAGTTCCTGTAGAAACAAGAAGCTATTTTACACATTCATTTCTCACTCGAGTTCTTTTACCGTGAAGTGAATGCTCTTGACGTTGCGGGCGAAATGAGAGGTACCAAGCTCGGTCAACTGTTGGAGCAAGAGAGCATCACTGCCCAAAGATTGGATAACAACGTCGAGACCCGCCATGACCGTGTAAGCCTGGGCCAAGAAATTGCCATTGGAGGCCAGTTGGTCTTGGGGCACGTCGGCAAAAGCAGCGAAAAGTTTCTGGTATTGAGGGTGGACTTTAAAGAGCTTCAAGAAGGTCTTCGGTGCGATGTCACCGTTGTTCTTAGCCTTGGCCCAGGTTTGGGAGATGAGTTGACGGTCGCGGCCACTCAATAACGCGCTGGAATCAACCGAGCCACCAGATCCGCCGCGGGTGGTGGTGGTCACCGTACGAGTTTCAGTAACTACAACAGAGTCACCATCCTAATAATGAAACATGCGAAGTTAATAGCTTGTGTACGAATTGTTCGAAATTTATTCTAATTGTAGTTGCTTACCATACAGTCATGATGACCACTAACAGCTACGGCCACGAGAGCCAAAACGAAAAGACGGTACATGTTTTTGGAGGGAATGGTTTTAGTGTTGAGCTTCTAGCTGAGACACTGATGCTAACCTCAACTTCGTATTCCCTTTATATACCATTAGACTGCTCATTCTAGAAGACTCGCTCTTCATTTTTCGCTTCCCTTTAGATGAGGGCCATCACGTAGCTCTTGCTCGTGCAGGCTTTGATTCAGATAAAATCTCCAGATAGCCAGTACGCTGTGAAGGAAACGCAATACTACATACGTGATACCGATCATTGGCTAGTTACTCACATATATGGACCAATAACATGTTTACCAGTGAATACTTTTTCACATTCTTTAATTGAGAATGATACTCTGACATTTAACATTGGACTGGAAGTACGGTAGTTTTAGATGGAGATACGAAAAAAAAATTTCGGTTATATTTCTGTGTCGAAAACTTGTAGGCCATAATCATATTATTTACTACAATAATTCACATTTCCCAAATGTTACGATGGCGTCACACTAATTGGCGAAAATGATTCTAACTTCATGGTAAACTTACAAATTTCCTCCTCTGTTCTTAATTCGATTGTACAGTGGAAAATGTTTGAACCTATTAATGGTAGAAAAACCCTGTACTGGGTCCCTCGATTCTTGGGGTGTAATTTTCGCCAAACAAATGGTGAACTTTTTAATAGAAATCTCTGATAAATATCTTGTGAAAAAATCTTCAAAATTTTATGGCAAAATTTTGTCTTTTTATGATAAAATTTTGTCACTTTATTAAAACATTTCACAATTTTACGAAAAAAGTTCACCCTTTAATGGAAGAAAATTAACCTCCAAAAATCGTGGGAACAAGGATGGTGTATTTCTACCATTAATTGATGAAAATTTTTTACAGTGTATACTCTAGTTGTGTTTTGTTACCGCAAACTTTCTTCTTTACGAAACACTCTTTTCTTCTTTTTCTACTAACAGATCTCAATTTTTATTATTACAATAGTCTCAATTTTTCTTTAATCGATATGCACATTAACTGTTAATGTTATAAACGATTTGAACGATTTGATTTTTCACATGAGTTCATTTGTAATCGGATAATGTTATATACTTCATTTGAAACACGTGTCAGTGATAAGGAAATGTTGGGATTGTGAAAGTTTTAGCAAGACCTGAGTAGATCGCGTGGACGCTTTTTCAACTTTGGTTCTAATGAACTCGGACTTTCGACTTCCGACAAGTCGACCTCCGAGCCTATGAAGGAATATAGTTTTACACACCAGAGTCAAGTTCGTTGGTGCTAGGTTCGTGGGCAGAAACTTTTCGTTAAGTGTTTCCATTAGCGCGAGTTTCCTAGTGAGTTGCAACATCGCTAATATGATGTAGAGAAGACTCGGGTCAAAAATAACGTGACGCGAAAGTAACAAAAAACGTAACATTTGAAAAAAAAGGTTTCTTGCGTCTGTAAAAAGTCTCAGTCATGTCACATAATGTTGAGCACTCTTATTAAAAGTTGCATCTGGAATGAATGAGAATTAGTCGAAATATTCAATAATGTCTAACTTCGCTGCCTTTTTTCAAAGAAAAAGGGTGATATGACTTCGCCCGTTGCGTTCACTATAGGTGACCAAAAATTTGTACAAAATATTTTTGACCTCCCCGAATGCTATTGAAAAGTTTATGAAAAGCTCCGACACCATAGTCCCATAGTTATTTTTACAGGAGACCTAGATATCGAAACGATAGTACCAGCCAATTTTTGCTGCGTTTTCCCATTTGTTTATACAGCTTTATTCAAAGTATACTTTTTCTTAACGGAAATGAAGCTAGATGTTCCAGTATTGCTTGGGATTGCAATTGAAAGTTATCGTTATGATATGTTTAATGAGTCAAAAGAAATTTGATTTTAAAGTTCCTTATGGGAAAAAGCACGTTAAACACGATGATACTTTTGCATACACGGGTTATCCGATAGTAACAAACGAGGACCTCCTAGTTTGAAGGCTAACTAAACCTTATCTTAAGTTTTTCAGAAGCGCACAATGGCTTAACAGAGAACAGTACACATACACCTGCGTCTAGTGGTTGTGCATTCAGATGCCAGTTAAGTTCGTGGCACGAGTAAAAACTGACGAATCGGGAAATGTTACTATTAACCTGACCCTTCTCTATTTCGTCAAGGACAAAATCGAAGTAGTATCTCCAAATCAGGCAATAGGCCTACTTGTGTGTAACCGAAACAGACAAAGTAAGGTCAAATGTAACAAGATATAATTGTAACAAAATTACATGGCTTACACTAGTGATGTCGGGGATGACATAAAAAAATGATCACCCTCGTGTTCAGCGAAAACTCATGCACGACATATATTTGTCGAGAAAAAATGGACTTCCAAAGATCAAAATAATGACACAATAATGAGACTGTGTCGCCGTGGGATATTCGATTATTGCGAAATACATTTTTAGAATTACTTTTAGTACTATTAAACATGAGTTTTATGTACAGTATTTCTGTAATTACTTTTAGGACGAGTGATTTTGAATAACTTTTAGATAGTGTGCAAAGATTTAATCATTAAATGTAACATTTTTTTAAATTTCGGTTTAAAAGTACACATTTTTATGATACTTTCATTTAACCGTTTTCCCATATTTCTCGGACTTCGAATACCGCGGCGAAAGGCTCCGGAAACTTGGAAAAGCTCCCATGCGGTTCGGAGTTCATATCATGTTCGAAGCCTAGTGCTGCACGTTTTACAGCTAGCATTTCTTTTCTAACGAAATCATGGCGTCCAGTGAAGAAGCGGGCATTTCTGCGCTTGTTTATTCGTATTTGGCGGAAAAAGACCCCAGCTTAGCTGAGTCTTTCAAAAAGAAAACAAATCCGGTAACCAATTTTTAACGAAAAATTTAATATTGTGGCATTCCTTTTTGTGTGTAACGAGCGATCGTGGGTGTATATGTTCCACGTGGTTGGAACCGTTTTCACGAGGTCCACGTGGTGACAGTGTTGAAGTGCGGTGCATTTTCTTAGTTTTGTAATTCGTACCCTTTTTATATTTGTCTATTGCATTTAGCCTGCTTTGCCAAAGGGTTCACCATCTATCAAGGACGTTTTTGACCATTTCCAAAAGTACAGTTTTCTTTACTCTTTAGTTCCAAATTTGAAGCAGTGCTAACACTTAACTTGCAGGACTTCCCCGAACAAACGGCGCCTCTCCTGGGAACCTCAGCAGCCTGCTAAGAAGGCGAAAAAAGAGGAATCGTCATCTGAAGAGGAAAGTTCAGAAGAAGAGACCTCCGCCAAGAAGCCTGCGACCACCCCAGCCAAACCTGCTGTCAATGGCACGGCAGCCGCCAAGAAGCCCGCTGGAAAGGCTGAAAGCAGCTCGGAAGAAGACAGTTCCGATGAAGAAGTGAAAAAGCCCGCTGTAGCGGCCGCTAAGCCGGCTCCTACCACCGCCACTGGAAAAGCTGTAAATGCTCAAAAGAAGCCTCCTTCCAGTTCCAGGTTTGAACATTTAACATGTGCCTCCCGATCAATCGCACTAATTGTGCATTATTTTATTAAATTCAGCTCGGAGGAAGAAAGCTCAGAAGAAGAAGCCAAAAAACCTGCGGCTGCAGCCAAGAAACCTGTTGCAACCCCAGCTAAGGCTACTCCTGCTAAGCCAGCTGCGAAGAAAGCTGAGTCTTCCAGGTAAATCTTTTTTCTTACGAATATGTTTCACGTCTCTGAACACTTTAGATTTTTAAATATGTTCCTGTCTTAATTACGGTTCATTTATTCGTATTGCATTTTTAATATTAAAAGAGAAATTATATTTTTCTACTTAGTACTTTCCGCAGCTACCCCTTTTACTTTGCATTCCTTTTTCTTTATTTACCTTATGTGTGTGTTTTTCCATTTAATACGAGCTTGAATATAGCGGATTGTCGATTTTTAATTATTTAAAGTTTATGAATTGCAAGTAATGTTTGTACTGAAATAACTCGAAGGAAAAAAAAGACATGTATGAGAAAGTTAAATATATCTTTTGCTTTCCGCTCTGTTAATTCACTACAAATGTATGTTTCAAATACTCTAAACAGTAAAACAGAAAGTTTGCACTATTTATCCAATGCAGTATTTTTTCAATAATTTTTTTCTTCTGTTTGTAGTGAGGAAAGCGATACCACGGAAGACGATGAACCAGCTGCGAAGAAAGCAGCACCAGTAGCAGCCAAAGCGACTCCTGCTAAGCCTGTAGCAAAAGAGTCTTCCAGGTAATTGTTCTTTTTTTGGTACTTAGAGTAGGTCTAATGTTTGCTTTTGAAGCGAGGAAAGCTCGTCTGAGGAAGAAGCTAAGCCTGCACCTGTCGTAGCCAAGAAACCGGCAGCGCCTGCACCGAAAAAGAAGGAAGAGTCTTCCGATTCCTCAGAGGAAGACGAACCCCCGAAGAAAGTCCAGACTCCCGCCAAACCGGCCCCCAAACCTGCTGCCAAGAAAGCAGAGAGCTCGAGGTATTTTTCTCCACATGTTGATGTATTGGAACAAACTTCCTATCTATAACGAATTTAGATTACTCTTTTGTGGCAACTTCCCGATTAGATAATATGTACCTATCACGTATCTAATGTACGAATTTCCTTGAAATATTGGCGTATGGGTTAATATTTTGTTGAATTAGCTTTATTTTTGTTCGGTGTATTTACGAAGTGTTTTTCTAAAAGGATTGCATAGCCTATAGAATGAATGATCTGATAGTCAATTGTATGTTTTTTTTTTTCAAGTGAGGAGAGCTCATCTGAAGAGGAGGCTGCTAAACCAGCTGCTGCAGCCAAGAAGCCTGCTGCTGCACCTGCCGCGAAGCCAGCTGCCAAGAAAGCTGAGTCATCTTCTGAAGAAGATTCTTCCGACGAAGAGCCAGCTAAGCCTGCGGCCAAGAAACCTACAGCTGCACCTGCGGCCAAGCCCGCTGCTAAGAAGGCCGAATCCTCGTCGGAGGAGGAATCTTCAGATGAAGAACCCGCCAAACCAGCTGCTGCTGCCAAGAAACCCGCTACACCCGCTGTTAAACCAGCAGCCAAGAAAGACGAATCGTCCTCCGAAGAAGATTCTTCTGAAGACGAAGACCCTAAGAAGAAGGTCGCAGCCGTACCAGCGAAGCCTGCGCCCGCAACGCCTAAAGCGGCCGCGAAGAAGAACGAAAGCTCGTCAGAAGAGGAATCTTCTGAAGACGAAGCACCGAAAACGCCAATGAACAAGACTCCTACCAAGCCCGCAGCGAAGAAAGACGAATCTGAAGAAGAGAGCGAATCGGATGAAGAACAACCCTTCAAAAAGGCACCAGCGCCTGTTACCCCAGTAGCCAAGCCAGTTCAGGTAACCATTTGAATTTTATTAAGTTTAATTCTTAGGGACTGGGAACTAACTTTCCTTTTACTTAATATTGATGTCATGCGTGATTATACAGAAACCCAATTCGAAACCTAATACTCCATTCCGACGAGTGCGTGAAGAGGAAGTGGAAGTAGATCCTCGGTTAATGAATAACTCGTTTGAGGCTAAAGTAAGTGTGCGGGCAGCGTATCAGTATACAAAAATAGATCGAGGGCTGTTCGTTTGTTTCGAGTCCAGTGCCCGCACCTTGCAACGCGTTAGATGAGTCTTTCAGCCAGGGATTTCCGAGATTTCTCTGTTTTGCTTGTGCAAATAAGAACTTGGAGAAAAATTTTTTTTTTTGAAAATACTTAACTGGTTCTTTTTGTTTCATTTCTTTCCATGCACAATTCTGGACATCCCTGGCAGAAAGATGAAGAAGACGAAGAAGCAATGGAAGAAGGTGAAGATGATTCACAACGCGAACCACGAGCAGGGTTAGGCTACCAAGGTGATCAAGGTGGCCGTGGTGGCTTCCGTGGTCGTGGCGACTTTGGTGGAAGAGGCGGTGGTTTCCGCGGAGGACGAGGGGGAGACCGTGGAGGCTTCCGAGGCCGTGGTGGTTTCGGAGACCGTGGTGGTTTCGGAGGACGAGGGGGATTCGGTGGCGGCCGAGGCGGATTTGGGGGAGACCGTGGTGGTCGAGGTGGATTTGGTGGCCGAGGCGGATTTGGCGGAGATAGGGGAGGACGAGGTGGATTCGGTGGTCGAGGGGGGGGAGATCGGGGCGGATTCAGAGGAGGACGAGGTGGAGACCGGGGAGGTTTCAGGGGCGGTCGAGGTGGCTTTAATGAAGCAAGTAGGATAGACGCTAGCAGTTCGGGCACTGGACAAAACAAAAAGATGACCTTCGATTAGGTTTTTTTAAAATCCTTTTTTCATGAGTTATTGAAGTGAACTTGGAATTTTAATGAATTGCAATTGTAGAAAGGAGCGCAGGGATCGTGGGGTGAGCGAGCCAATAAGGATTTAAAGTTTACCAGAGGAAAAAGTTTCCGACATGAGAAGACGAAGAAAAAGAGGGGAAGTTACCGTGGCGGTCCTATTACGGTTGAAGTGAATTCCATTCGTTTTGATGATTGATTGAACTAAGGAAAAAAAAAGTTATCACTGACAGTTTATTGCGGTCGAGGAGTCATTTCACACATGTCGTACCTCTTCGTTATCCTTTGTATCATGGTGACCCAATAAAAGGACGTTTGCTCGTATGATTCGTGCTTTCGTCCTACATAAAATAATACCGTTTTTTTTCCTGGGAAATCAGGCTTGACCATGCTTGTTGTCACCCTTGGGCTCAGATTCTTTCTAACAGTACAAACCCAAACATGTCCCAGGTGTACACATGCTGCAAAAACGGTTTGATAATTAAAGAAACTGTTTTGGCATTAATATTTCTGTTGTGGATACCTGCTGCACCGGTTTGATTTTTTTTTTAGGAAAACCTACTGTCATTTTTAAAATTATTAACATTTTTTAAATTATGGTTGAATTTTGCAACTTTTTTCAATTTTTCCCTAAAATTTAAGGTTTCCGCGAAATCGTGATTTTATTTAGCCCTAGTTATGCAGTTGCACTAGAATTCTTTTTAGGAAAACGTTTTTAGTTAAATTGATGGATTAGTTTAAGGTTGAATGTTAATTGGAAGCAACACTGAAACAAGGACCATTGGCAATATTTATAGACAAAATTGGAAAAAAATCGAGTTTTGCTGTACGCAAGATAACGAGGCATTTAGCTGATGATAATGGTGTTTAGTTGATACTGAGCTCTTGCTTGAAGGGAAATTTACGATATGATTATAGGAATTAAACAAGAAATACGACTCCGAAATGCAACAGACAAGTGCATTACACATGCCACAACCCGACGAAAGTATTGAATCCATATTTCAATGTTACGTTCTCATATTTTGATGCGACCCAGTTCAGCTAGCTTACTTTGCTTAGACGTGGGCGCTTTAAATAATTTGGAAAACAAGTTCAAATTTTACCAGGAAGCACTGCGATTTCGGTCTGCATCAATAGACGCTGACCACAAATCACAGAATAACGTTACGATGTTTTTTTCTTTTTTCTTCAATAGTTTCTAGTAATCATGTTTTACTAATTTTACTCATATTCAGAAAGCTCAAACGGGTTTTAGTACAACTTAAATTCTTTATTTTTTACACTAGTTTCACTCAATCGACCACGGTTAAAGTCGGAAACTCACAAATTGTTTCTACGATCCGAGATATGCTTAAGAGCGCCGAGTCGGAGCCTAAAGGTCCCATCAATTGCAAACTTAACGGCAAACCTTCTGAATTGAGACGGATGGGTAGTGAAATTGCAGGAACGCCTAGATAAAAGCGAAACGGTTATGTGGGAACAGAAACTGACTACTGAAACTGAGTCAAGTACCAGCCATGTTGGCAGGTTGGGTACAATAGTCTTGTTCTGCTGATTGGGCACGCTGATCCTTTCGAATGAATTCTGAATGCTTCGGGGCTGCACTTAATGTCACAGGTGTAAGAAGTACGTGGACATCTTTGAACACTTTCTTGTAGTCCTCGGAAATAAGTCGCCGCACTCTCAAAGCTTGGACGAAATATTCGTCATAATGCCTATTAAGAATATCTTTAGCTCAATTTCACTTTGTAATCTACTCCTAAAAAACATACTTCTTTAAAAGGAAATAATTTCCTGCTAAAATACGTCCCCGAACTATATCGTTGAACCCGGCGTGTCTGGAAGCCGCCATCATTGCTTCTGTACTATTGTGTTCGGGTTTCACTCTTAGCCCGTAACGGATTCCGTCATATCGGGCCATGTTGGATGCCACTTCACAGGGATTCAGTACGGAATAGCACGCAATAGAATACTTCGTATGCGGGAGAGAAACCGGAATCACTTTTGCACCTAAATTTGCTAACTTGTCTGCCACACTGGTCCAAGTGTCAACCATCTCAGACGCTAATCCCTGGCAATGAAATTCTGAGGGGATTCCAACGATTAACTCTTCCAGTCTCTCTGGCAACGCTACTGGAGGCATGTCGACGGTTGTGGGATCTAAAGGATCTACTCCACGTAGCAAATCTAGTAAAAAAAAAAATAAGGGAAAAATAAGTCACTCATATCAAATCAACCAATCTTTACCGAATATTTAGATTACTTTACTACCGAAAATGAGTTCTGTGTCTGCTACAGATCTAGTAAAAATCCCCGGAACATCCATCGAATTGACTAGAGGTATTAGTCCATGACGGGACAACAAGCCGTAGCTGGGTTTGAAACCAACTACACCGCAATAGGAAGCTGGGTTTCTGGTGGAACCTCCTGTATCCGATCCCAACGCTCTAAAGTAAAACGTTAATTATTTTTATTATTGTTTCATGCTAATCTTATTACGCGAAGCAAGCTCCTGAGGCTACAGCGACAGCACTGCCACCGGAGCTGCCTCCAGCCACGTGCCAATCGTCGATTACGCTGCCAGTAGGCGTGGTAGGAGAGGACTTTACTTCATAGCGTATTCCGGAACGCCAAACGTTTTTGGTAGGACCATAAATACTCTCTATAGTAGCAGACCTTATCAATTCGAACAGGATTAATTTTGCTTTATATTCCTGCGTTAAAATTTCCGAAGCGCACTTTCTTACCCCATTCCAAATTCGTCGAGATTAGTTTTCCCCATGACTACAGCACCCGCTCTGACAAGTTTACTGACTACTGTTGCGCTGTAAGGCGGAATGAAGCCCTGGAGCATTTTAGATGCACAGGTCGTTTCCAGACCTTGGGTGCAAAAATTATCTTTGATGGCAATCGGGAGTCCTTCGAGACATCTTGCTTGACCTGAAAAGAGTATACGTCATTTTATTCTACTGAAAAAAAGGGCTTAGTTAAGAAGGTACCCTTGTCATATAGATTTGCGGACTTCTCAGCGTCATTATAGGCAGTTTCAGAATGTCTTACAAGGGCGTTTAGACTATTAATAGTTTTCATTCGTTTATGGCAGTGCAAATACAGATCCTGAGCGGAAACTGAGCCATTTCTCAGCTGCTGAAGAACCTGTACAGGTTAAATTAATTTATTAAGCTTTAAAGATCACAAGATTATATAATTTAGTTTTACTATACCTCAGATGCTGATAACTTCAAGTAATTCGTCATTTTTTGGGGGGAGTTTTCGTACTCTTGTATTGTACAAAAATATAAACATTACACCACGCTTTTAACCGTTTCCTAGCAACGAAAGCGCGCTATGCGCACCTTCGCTGACTCTGCTTATTCAATAATGAAACACGCTCCCTTCGAGCATGGAACTGTCCGAAATTTGCAGAAAAAAGTTTTACACAGATTTTAGGCACTTATCTTAAACATGTAACTAAAAAATTGGAGATCCATTGCTTTGAGAAATGAGAAACGTAAATTCAGCTTATATTTATTTTCTTCAACTCTTTTCTTACGAAATTCCACCTATATGCTTTTTATCACTTCCATTGAACCTCTGATAATTTTTCAATGCCAAGATATTTGCAGTTTATTAGGTATAAGAATTGCCGAACACCTCAAATGTCCCCGTCCCGTCCCTCCTCCCTCCAGCATGCAGTGACAGTAAAGAGCCTACATTACAACAGCCATTATGTGGAGAGAATTTTGCTACGTAAATTTTACGACAGTCAAAATATGATCAAACTTTAAAAATTCTATCTCGAAATCTGCAGTTGAGTCTTAAGTCAAAGCTTATTAGTGTATCATAAACACATGGTGTGTCAGAAATACCCTTACAACAGAAAAGCTTGGTTACAAGTATAACAATATTATTGTTCAATTTTTATATTTCTCGTGGTACAATATATTTATTCGTGTTACTTTTTTGCCGTTAGAAATTCTACGCGTTATCATTCTGAGCTTTGGGGTACATGTACGATTTCCGTGACGCTTTGCGATAAAAAGGAAGCAGAAGCATTACAGGGGCGTAAAGCTATACGTAGCTATTAAAATAGAAAAGTTCACTAATCTCACGAAATGGAGGGCTAAAGCCCAGGCTCTAATGTTGGTCCATTTGACTTTGTGGGTATTAACTTAATCGTCCGAAAGATACGAAGGAAAGAAATGGCGTATTTTGGGAATTAAAAAGGGGCATGGGTAGATGTTTTGTAGTTTTGAATGTCAATAACAAAACTGGGCCTGCTTTGGGGAAAAACCGGTTTTTGTTTATAGTAAACACCTTCAACTGACACACGTAGAAGTTAATGGGGTAGTTCACTAATGCGCAGCGCAGCGTTTACGCACTCCACGGTTCGCTTCCGTCCATTGTTATGCAAACCTAACGCGCTCAGCGAAGACATTCTCGTACCTAAAACACTTTTTTTCTTTTTCTTTTTTTTTTTGTCGATGAAAATTCGATATTTTCTTAATCTCCCGTTCTTTTCGCTGTCTATTCGCTTAAACTGAGTAAGATGTTTTATTGAATGCGTAACGTGAGTGCGCATTTTACTGACCACATTTTTAATATCTTAATGCTTGTGTATCTCGCTACATCGATTCCATGCCAAGCTTATTGGCCTTGTAAGTCATAAATGTCTGCTGCCTTTATTGCTTTCCAACATTTCACCAGGATTAAGACAAGTTCCAGGTTTACTGCTTTTACAATTTATTAGCAAAAGCATGTGATATACCATGAACCTTGAAGTATTTTTCGGACATGAACTATATCTTCAAATGTATTAGTTTATCGCATGTGCCGACAAAAAAAGGCAAAAAATAACGACGTTTAATTTTCCGTCTTGACCCATAACATTTCTTCATTGCATTAGGTAACTCTCGAGTGATATTTATAACTAGGGTTCAGCCACTAACAGTTCACGACTTGAATTCTCTACTAAATCCACATGTTCAGGAAAGGGATTTTGAGGGTTCAGAGTATTTTGGAATCAGTTTTACATGGCCAAGGCTCACTCCCATCGTCAGTGAAAGCTCAGCTTCCGACGAGTGCGGAGTGAAAGATCGTTTTGGCCCAAGTGCCAAAGGAAACCGAGATTGTGTGAAACGCTTAGCATTTGCAACCGCAATGCAAATGCACATTAGCGTCACGTACCGTAAGTCAATTATTCCCCTGAATGTTATTCACTCCAAAAGTTTTTAAAAGAATCCTAGATTCAGAATTATGATATTAATACAAGTGGGAGTCGACAAAAAACTTCTTGAAATAGTGCCCGCGAACTAATTTTAGCAAGCGAGAAACGAAAAGCTCTTAAGGGAGCAAAGCCAGATGCAGTTTTAAGATAGTTAAATGGCAGCAAGTAGGGGGAGGGGAAAAAAATAAAATAAAAAAAGGGGCAGAAAAAAATAAATTGGTGATAGCTGGTCTTGAAACCGACCTGGCGTGCCAGGTCATTAGGAACGCATTAAAAATGTTTCACGACTCTCATTCTGATTTCCATGTTCTGGGGCATGTTTGTTTGTTCCCTTTCTAGTATGGGTCATTTTGGCGGTTGTTTACCCATCACAAGAAAGCCGAGTGCCTAGACAAGCCGCCGAAACAGACAGATTGGGGTGTAATGGCGACTCTGTCCCTCCCACGCGTTATAATTCGACGCAGAACTTACTGGCAATCCGTCGACTGATGAGTAATAAGCGAGTCGTACGACAAGATCCTATTCAAGCCTACATCATTCCTTCCACTGATGAACATCAAGTAGGGATATTTTGTTTTTGTCTTCAGCATGAAAATAATCTCAAGTGACGTAATGGAAAAGAAAGGATAGGATATCTTAATTATCAAGGAACAGTCAGTGTTCAATTTGACTACGACAGGAGCTTCCTCGTTAGTGAATCAGAACTTGACGAGTTTGTTACTCCATTTATTTCGATTATTTTTACACAGACAAATCATGCATGATTTTCGCGTCTGCTTATGCAAACACATTAGTTTTGAGTAAGACTCGTTAAAAAATATTACGGAGGAATACACTGCATTCCTACAAATAGTATCTTTGTGCAAATTAAAATGGTATTGATATTTCTTCTGCATTACAAAATTAGTTGCTTTGGTAAATATTATCCCGTGTGCAGAAACTTACTTATTAATCTATTGTAAGAAATTAGATTATTAGTAATTTGAAAACTTATGAAATCTGGCATTTTTTCTCCCGTACTTTCGTCGTCAGTGAGTAGTCTAAATTGAAAACTGTTAAGTTCGTAACGTTGACGTGTTATCTTCCGCGTGTACTCATAGTAAGCTAGAAACAGTTGTCAGTATCTCAGGATGTGAATAAAATTAGTCGAACTATTCGAAAAAAAACCTATTCAGTGAAGATAATTGAAGAACAAACGGTGTGATGCCACTATAGACGCTATAAGCCATATGAAGAAACTTTTCGATACAAGTCTAGTTTTGGTACATTTTAGCAAGCAATATTTCTATCACTTAGAGCGAATATACATCACTGCGTGATTCTCGCCGCGCTTTCGTGAGTGGATTTACGGGCAGCGCTGGTACGGCCATTGTTAGCATGGACGCGGCAGCGTTATGGACTGATAACCGATATTACTTGCAAGCTGATCAGCAACTGGATTGCAATTGGTTGCTCATGAAAGAGGGTCTTGATAACGTAAGTGCTAGAATATTAATCGATAATGAACAACAATTCACCCACTGCTAAAAGGTGCCTACCATTGCCGAGTGGCTGCGAAGTGTTCTCAAGTTTAACGATACCGTCGGCGCTGATCCTAAGCTTGTCGGAGCGGGTGTTTGGATGCAACTGGACAAAGAATTGAGTAATATTATATTTATTTCGTATTACTTCGAAAATGCTTTCACAGTTTGGGTTAGGCGAGAGTGGAATCAACTTGCGAAGTGTGAGCCAGAATTTGGTGGACATGATTTGGACATCAGCTGATGGACGTCCTCCTGTCTCCAATGCCTCTGTCTATGTTCACGCTCTAGAATTTGCAGGTAAATTTGATTTTTATTTGTGCTTTTTTGTAATACTTTTTTATTATATTTGTATATGACCGTTTCGTTATCTTTTTCGTTACAAATGTGATGTTTTTCAGTCACAGTTTTAATTAGTTACTTTCAAACATAGAATACTAAAAGAGTACAAAGTTTCAACTGTTTTGTTATATTGCTCAGTAAGATGGTGCACTTTCGTGATCGCAGTTTAAGACTTAAAAACACTTTAAAGACGATCCACGTGGCACATGTTTTTTTATCAATAACGGAAAATCATAGCTTAAGCAGAGAGGGTTAAACGAAATAGGTGCACATTAAGTTCTTGTTTGGATTTCTAAAGGACAATCATGGCTGGCTAAGCTGCAGAATCTCAGGAAAGAGCTAAAAGACATGGGCAGCGATGCCATGGTCGTAAGCGCGTTGGACGAGGTGGCTTGGTTGTTTAATCTGCGTGGAGGGGACGTGGAAGATATGCCCGTGTTTTACTCTTACGCGTTCATTTCTGAAGATCAAGCTATTTTGTATGTCAACGAGGATAAAGTCCCGGACGTGGTGCGTAAACACTTGGAAAGTGTTGGTTGCTCTTCTGCTGATTGTGTTCAGTATGACACCTCTAATACTGATTCCATATTATGTCACAAATGTAATATTTTTTCATAGAATACGTAATTATGGACACATTTGGTTGGATTTACCTCGACTAGTGCAAGACCTATATACAGTGCTAATCCCTAGCGAAGTCGCCTACACCGCAGGTTCCAGTTACGCTATCTACCAAACGGTATTTTTTCTGAATACTGAAATACTGTTTAATGATTAAATATTTAAATAAATCAATTAATTAGATTCCAGAAGCAAAACGAAGTATGGGTCCGTCTCCTATCGTATTTTTAAAGGCGAAGAAAAACATAATCGAGGTCCGTAACATGAAATCAGCTCATTTTAGAGATGCTGTTGCGCTATGCGATTTCATGTCTTTGTTAGAGCAAGAAGTAAGCGTTACGCTTACAATTGGTATCCGAGTTTTATTTAGTTCGAATAGGTTCAAGAAGGGAAGGAATGGGACGAGCTCAAAGTCGTTGAAGTGCTACAAGCGTATCGCTCGCAACAGTTGCTTTCGAAAGGGTCTAGTTTTGGTACAATTGCTGGGTTTGGTGCCAACGGTGCTGTCATACACTACAGTCCTACACCGGAAAGCAACGTGCCTATAAACAACTCAACCTTGTTTCTCCTCGACTCAGGCGGCCAGTATTTCGGTAATAAAATCTTTGTAACCTACTTCCTGTTAATGTTTGCATTTTTCGCCTCGAAGACGGTACAACGGATGTCACCCGTACCTTCCATTTTGGCAGCCCCACTAGTTGGCAACAAGAGACTTACACTCGAGTTTTGATGGGGCAAATTGACCTTGCAATGTTAGTTTTTCCCGAAGGAACTGAAGATTCCAAAATTGACGTTGTCGCACGGAGACATTTGTTTGATATTGGTTTAGATTATCGGCACGGGACTGGACATGGCATTGGTGCCTTCTTAGGTGTCCATGAGAGTCCTACACGAGTAAGGATCTACTCTAATAATCCTTACAAACTGGAAGAAAATTACTTCTTGTCCAACGGTAAGCGTTTGGTATTCCGTTATGTTTATGACAGCGGGCCTGATAACAGTCTTAATGAGTTTCTTGTGAAGGCAGAGCCGGGCTATTATGAAGAAAACAACTTTGGAATTCGTCTGGAAAACGTTATGCGAGTTGTTCGTCAAAATACTCCCGTAATATTTCATTTTCGCTTCCTACTTCGTAACTTCTTTATTTTTCATTTCCATAGCACGAATTTGACGGGAAGTATTTCGCTTTTGAAACGGTAACGATGGTGCCTTATGAGCCTAATTTAATTATGACTGAATTACTGAGCGTGAAACACGTAAGTTGCCTTGGGCGTGGTTAAAACAAACCCCGATGATTCGGTTTTATTTTTAGCGGAAATGGCTGAATGAATATAACGCCATGTTAAGGACGAAAGTGGGCGAAGAGCTCAAGAAGCAGGGTCGTATGCGGGGATTTTACTGGCTGATGTCCAAAACCGGCCATATTTCTGAAGGTTGCAACGGATCCGCAGGATTTCCTCCAAGTCGTGGTTTTGTGTTTGCAGTTGTCTTTACGGCTATCAGCCTATATTTGCCATGGCTCTATTTTTAAGACTTTTCGTTTCTACCCGAACACGGAAACCTGAAACTTCGGGGGGAAATTCTGTGTTTAGTCTGAAATGCGTCAGTGTTTTGTCTAGAGTACCTTATAAAAGAAAACGATAACCGGTGTTGTGTATAGATGACCAAGGGATAACTTTGATTAATAAGAGAAGTGTTTTTGCCATTGATTAATAGAACGTTTATGTTCCGAGCTCAACCTATCAACCATTACTCGCGTACTCGTATTAGAGTAACGGTAGGTACGCGATGTGGAAGTCTTACTGTACGACATCAAGGTCTTCAATATGTGGAGAGTTCCATAGTTGGAAGAAATATTGAAAGTAAACGTAGAGCGTAACTGAATTATACGTTGTAGAAATATTATTCAAGTAGTGAGGTAGTATAGCTAGTATACCAAAGCCTTTTCTCTCTTTCGTTTTCTTGCTTCATTATTATTTGTTTTAACGAGAAAAAATCTTAGTGCTCACAAAAATTGTACTGTAGTGGTAATGAAGTTCTAGTTGACATGGAAAGAATTAGAATACTTACTTTATCAAGGCTCTTTAGCGCTAAAAAAACCAAGTCCTCGATAGTATAGTGGTCAGTATCCCCGCCTGTCACGCGGGAGACCGGGGTTCGATTCCCCGTCGGGGAGTTTCTTTTTTATACACACCAAAAAGTAATGTGCTCTATTATCTGATTTACCCTTGTTCTTTTTTTTGTTTATATTTATTTAACCACTATTTTTATTGATAATCTTTTAAGTGTTACGAATACTTGCAGATTTTCTTCGTGCGCATAAATATTGACACAAATGAGCCAGAGTAGAGGAGGCTCGGGTCATAAGTAACGTGACGGGAAAGTAACAAAAATCATAAATTTTGAACAAAAGATTTCTTGTGTCTGTAAAAAGTCTCAGTCATGTAACATATCGTTGAGCACCCTTACTAAAAGTTGCATGTGGAGTGATTGAGGATTAATCAAGATATTCAATTATGCCTCTATTTTTTATTTATTTTATTATTTTTATTATTATTTTTTTTTTAACTTGCGTTGACCGCATTTAAGGCAGAAACTAATCAAGGACTCGTTAAAGGAATGGGCTAACAAACATCGACGTCCGACTTTTAGCATTATTTTCCGGGAGAAAAACTATGCAAATTTATTCCTACTTTGCAAATTTAGGGAGCGTTTTTTTAAATACTCTTCTATTCTGCATTGAATTGTATGGTCTTGTATGTTACTATCGGAAAGTTATTCTGAAACTTCCAACTAGTATCATGATATGGCCGTGCCGTCTTCTGTGTTATTCGCCCATAATGGCCTTCGGTGGACCGTTGTCTTAACTGTCTTTAATTAAAATGTCTTTATTTAATGTCTTTATTTTCAAATCAAACAATCGGCACTAAGAGGCAATGTCTTGGAAATACATTTTTGTCTCGAGTGCATAATGCATACTGTTGCAAAAGGCTGATATTTCGCGTTTTGCTGAAAGGCTACCTAGAAACAAAAGGAACTTATAATGTCGAGGTGAAAATTATACGCTTGAAAAATAGACACAATAGCGACAAAAGACAAGGCAGGTATTGACTACTTTCTAAAAGAGTTCCGCACAGAAGAATGCTTAAGCAACTAGTCAGTTCCACCTAGATAACCCTTTTAATGAAGTTTTGACATTCCCGTGAAAGTGAAATATCTCGAGTCTTATATAAAGCAAACTGTCATTAGTTTACAGCAGTTCTTCAGCTGGCATTCACATTGCAGCATCTAATTAAAGCTATTGGAAACTACTACAATGAAAGTACAGTTGCTCAGATATAATAAAATTCAAAAATTTGAAAAGATTAAATTACTTCCGTTTTATAGATCGTTCTCGTATTTGCCACCCTATTCCTCTACGTCGCTGCTAGTGGTTATGGCGGAGGCTACGGTGCTGGCGGCCATGGCGGTGGAGGTGGACACGACGACAGCCACGATTACTATGTAAGTGATATATAATGGCTTTTATTGTAAGTCGTATTAAATTGATTTATAAATTCTACAGGCTCCAGCACATTACAACTTTGGATACGATGTTTCCGACCAGAAGTCGTACGTAAGCATGGGGCACAATGAGGATAGAAAAGGCGACACTACTAAGGGTGATCAATCTAAAGAAATCGGAGACAGTTATGCTAACTTTCGTCATTTTTCCAGGTGCTTACTACGTTCACCTGCCCGATGGACGCTTGCAGAAAACCGAGTATTTCGTGTCTGGAAAGTCTGGTTTTGTTCCCAAAGTGTCCTACCACCACACCGGTGCGGCATACGGTGCTGGCTATGGTGGTGGCCACGGGGACGGTGGTTCATCCGGGAAAGGATATTAGAGACCATGTGAATTGAAATTTGTAAAACATTGAGAATTGCCGGACAAGTTCTCGTAGAATATTAAGGAATATACTTCTATGAGAAAGAAAAGTCATTGAGTTGCGGTTCTTCGTGTTATTAACCAACCTCTGTGAAACACTTAGTTACTAAATACTCAACAGAAGACAAATGGACTAAAAAAGAGTCTTATTAGAATGCAGTAACTTTAACTCTTTAACTGTAATTATTACTATAAATCTCTTTGATATTATTGGTTCCAGTCTCAAGAAATCACTGGCGCTCAGGGGCGCAGCCAGGAATTTTTTTCGGGGGGGTTGGGGGGGCGGGGACAAATTTTTCTTGAGCTGCCACTGAGCTTACTTGCACGCAAGAAAATAATTTCGGGGGAGTGGGGGCCCGAAATTTCCCGCCCCCCCTCACTGCGCCCCTGTTCCCTACCTGAAAGAATTCTAAGAAATATAAATGAACAGCTCTAATCTTCATAAATGACAAGTGAACGATCAACATACCATAAGTAACATTTATATTTCAAATAACGAAAGGAATGCAAAACGCTTTGCTGTGCTGATTGTCAATGTGTTTATACTGATTTAACTAGAATCCTGTTTTTTTTTTTTAACTTAGCTTTACTAATGTCAATTCTTGCCTTTGAGATGTGAAGCAATGTTATGAATGTGTAATTTTTGTTGTTATTTTATTCAATTTTGAGTTCATAAGTTCAATATCAATTTGCGAACGACATTCAAGGAGATTCCCCATACTTCGTATGCAATAAGATTCCTGTAATTCCAAATTCATCAATTGGAATAACTTGAAAATGTTCTGTACGTCGTAATACATAGAAATTTGTCTGAACCTTAAGTGTTG
>JAGQDJ010000338.1:0-20038 GCA_022885665.1 Triops longicaudatus
GCTGGAGTGGGTCGCACGGGCACGTTTATCGCGATTGACTGGCTTACTCGAGAAGCCCGGCTGAATTCTCAGCTTGACGTCTTTAACACGGTGCTTAAATTGCGTTCTGATCGCATGAACATGGTTCAGACTGAAGTACTAAACCTTATTATTGACTCTACCAAAAATTAATGTATGTTTTTCGTTGAAACACTCTAGGATCAGTTTCTTTTCATCCACAAGTGCCTTTCTCATTTCCTTAAAACGAGGATTCGCGATCCTTCGCCCATATATGCAAATATGATTTGATAATTTTGTTACTGTCTATGCTTTAGAATAACGCCATGTTGTCGCGATTTTTTATGTTAAATGTGATGCCTTGTCTTGGTTTTTGTTGCCTAAAATTCCCCAGCCAACTGTTGTCTTTTTATAGTTAAACTCTCGCCACTAGGTGGCAGTACGGTTGCTTTATTGATGGCCGTGAGTGAACTAGAATAGTGATGCAGACGCTTGCAATGAATCGAGAACATCATTCGTTAAACGAGTCATCGTCAACCAGAAAGTGTACCAAAATATCAAAACGAGTTTCCCCAAATTGTAGTTACCATCAGTAAATGGTAATATGGCAGAAAACACTCCAGTTGCCTTTTATTAGTAAAAAATTAAAAGACATAAGTGTGCCAAAAAATAGCTTCTTTTCAACCTCCTGTTGCCGCGGAATAAGTTAAAGTAAAAGCTTTATTTTGTCACCAAGAGAAAGTTTATTGATAGCTAGATCCGGAAACACCTAACTTGTTGCGTTGCGTAGTCGAGGAATTGACGGTTTATTATCATTCAAAACACAGGTCAGAAGCGTGGCTACTTTTGGGGATTACGTGACCACGGTTTAGCAATGGCAAAATCGCCCTATTTGAATTTCAATTTTGTTCTTTCGCAAATATCTTCGTCGGTATTTCGCATCTGAGAAAAAGAAACGTTTATTTATATACTAGAAATTGTAATGTTATTTAATGAAAGTATTTTGGATGTCCGTTGCCGTTTAGTATAAAATGCGTGATATCTTCTTACCTCGCTCGTCCAACGTCTAACTGGAGACACGTTAATTGGGTACAGTCAGCTGCCTTCGCGTGAAATCAAACCAAAACAAGGGAAGTTCGTCAAAGTGCTTGACTGCAGCACCGTCTATGGCCAGTGTGCGAAGCTGTGGTCTGAAATTGGACAAAACGCGATCGATGGGAACGCGAACAAATCTCCGCAACAAACTGGCCAAGTTTCGAAGAAGTGGGTGGTAAGGCCTTTAAGCATGTTTCAGGTGACGAACGGGACTTTACTGTCCATGACGAGCTTGGTGGTAACTTACGCAATCGTGTTTCTTCAGTCTTTGATTTCTTCTTTTCATGCATCGTAACTTAATTGTATCAAATTGTGTTTCGTTGCAGAGCAGTCTTAAAATGTTTCTATGTAATTAAAAACTATGCCAGAAAAGTTGCAGTGGACAAATGTAGTTGAATACCGAAATTCACAGTAAAAGCTAGCATCGAACGATTTTGCGCTCAAGGGAAATTATTTCAATTATTTCTATTTGTCCAAGTAGATTCGTTTTTTGTTACAACGATATGTAGAAATTATTCGTATATAGAAATTTTAATACAACAGAATTCGAACATTCTAACAGTGAACCTTTACTGTTGGCAGTGACCAGGTTTACTCACATATTAGTAGCTGCATAACTAATAAGGAATTTTAACTATTTGAAACAATACCTTTTTTTGTCTCTATCATTTCACGTTTTCTGAATTTTCTTCGTTTAAAAACGGGGTAACAATATCGTCTGAAGGGTTCCAGAGGAGACTAGGGTCAATAGTAACATTTTCGCGCTTTGTCAGTTTTCACTCGTGCCACGAAAGTTATTAGGACCTGTATTTACAGGTTAAATTTTATTTTTTCTCTAATGCTATCTACTTTTTTTGTATGAAACTTTTTTTACGGCTACTTAGAGCTATTTACTACAAAGTAGTTTTCGTCAAACTCATAGAATTCTTCGTTCAAAAGTTTTTTTGTTATGATTAGCTCCCGTTATAATTAAATGGGTCTGAGAAACTTGGCACAATAAAAACCGAGTATAAACACTTGTCTAGCCAGAATTAGCAAGGCACTTTCCTGAACACCTTCCCCATCCAAGGTACCGTTTAGACACGATTGTTGGGCGTCGTTGTTTCGTGCGAGTCCCTGGCCGATTCTTCGCTTACGGTGAGCGCATATTTGCCTTTCGTTACCGGGTGAAAGAAGACATGATAAACGATGAGCGATATAACTCCAACGACAACAGCGCCACCGTAAAACCAAGGTGCGCGCCCGCGAAACCGCAACGCTGAATCCGTCGCAATAAACCAGAAAACCATCATGAAGATATCTTCCACGAAACAAACCTATTACAAAGCTTTCACTTCAAGGAATCAAAGCCTTGTCAAACTTAGGGTAAGCTTACCGCGTAATAAAAAACATATCAGCAACAAGTATTGCCCTCCTTTGCGTTAACGAAAGTAAAGATGTGCACAGCCGCAAAGACGAGGGTAAACGCAACATTGCCAATCATGCTCTGAAACACTTTTTCGTTGTATAGCAATATCAGGCCGACCATTACGGTCCAATGAACCGCCCCGCCGGCCAGCAGTGTATATAAATAGCCGGCAGACACGGAAGCAAACATGCTGAGAGCCAACACTCTTGACGCTGAAAGAACACGCACATCCCATGTAAATAGCCTCATATAGAGATTTGTTGACGACTGACAGAAACTTACATATCAAGCTAACATACGCAAGAAAATGAACAACTGATGCCTGAAAGGAAATCTCCTGTGCATCACTTACGGCCCTTCGGACATTTCTATGGAAACACACCATGGCTAAGGCCAAGCCTATGCCCGATAAAGTGATCTTGAAAATTACTAGCGGAATGTTAAGTATGAAAGTGATGTTTTGGTTTTATAATAAGGAAACTTATACTTGGCAATGTAAATTCTCCGCCCATCTGCGTTGCACCACGAAACAGAATGTACAGCAGCAAGACAAGTTGTGGCGCAGTTTCCATGAAGCTCTCGAAAAGGCGCAAGAGTGCCACATTTTCACCTTCGGTCGTCATTAAAGCTACAAGTGGAGACAATTACATTTCGCGATTATTTAGAGTTCTTTCTACGACTTTACTATAGTATTTCATCTTCGTTGGCTCCTTTTTCGCCCGCCAACTCATCACTGCACAATAAAGTGATTCGCCGTACCTACGAAAACAGATGTGAACCAAAAATAATATGTGATGATATAAATTAATATAAAATCGCACAGTAGGAGCGGACTTAACAGCAAAACGGCAAAAATTACACGCAAGATCCAAAGCTTAACGCTCTCGGGTTGAAACACATCTGCTGCCTTCCAGGCTGGCCAATACCTGTTTTGAATCAAAGAATCGTACCCGTTTCACGAGAGTTGAAGGTTTGACTTGCCATATCGAACTTACGACTGTCATAGTCACGGCAGGTACCAAGATGAATTGGACGGTTAATGCACCATACCACTTATGTCCTTCCCTGAAATGTTCGTGCGCCAGATGAATGTCTGATCCCAGATCGTATAAATACCTAGACAAACGTCAACGCAGAGAGATGTAACTTTGTAAGAGCAAAAATGGCTTTAAGGCAGCAGATTAAGTAACCAAGGTGTAGGGGAATTCCATTGTAACGGTACAGGTGATTCCGCAAATACTTGTTAATGTCATGCTTTTAATCAACAACACTGGGAGACAGCATGCACGATTTGGCGAACGCTGAGATGTCGTTGAGATTTTTAAGAAATGACTCGGATAATTTATTCAACGCAGCTAATAACTTAGCTATTCTCATGAATTAAAAATGTACAGCTATGAGTGTTACCAACATAGTTTGTAAAATAATTTTCGCCATCAGACGGAAAAAACACTTGAAACCAGTGTGCTTGAAATCAATGACGAGTCGAAAGACTTCAACGCCCATAACTTCAAAAGGGCTCTTCTGACCGCGACAGAGGAGATTAGGACTTCAGCTTTTCGCCCAAACACTCCAATTCTAAGCAATATTAGCCAATTTGCCTCAACATTTACCGTGGATTCCCATACCCCTTGGTTAGGTATACTGTACCCTTAAAAACTTACAGAATCATAATTGACAATCATAATTGACAATCAAAATTCTTGACAGGTCTTTCGCCGATATAGTTCAAATTCCCATTTTCTGGCGAAGGAAGAGCTACGCTATTTAACTGCACTTCTTCTCCAGGATTGGACTGCTGGGCTTCCTGAGTGAAAGGATTGGACCCTTCGTCGTTTTCCTCACAAGACATAGTTAAATATAGTATATAACACAAAAAGATGCTTTGCTACATATTATTGTTGCAAGAAATAAAAACAATCAACGCAAAATGGCAGTGACTGTGCGAAACCACTTTTACAAGTTACAAGCCCTCTATTAACACAGCTCAGGATTTTGTTCGCGCGCGCCATATTTAAAATGACTTGGTTGTTGGACTTGGCGAGCACGTTCCGGCATCCAAGGCGGCACTTTTCGGTTACCCCCTCAAGCCCTAGTTTTCCCGTTTTAATTTAACCTAATCAAACCTAACCTAATTAAACGAGTCTAACTTAACAAAACCTAACCTAATTTAACTTATTTTAACGAGAACTTATCGCACGTCACCCCGGCGGACGTACTTCTCGGTTAGCCCCCCTTCGATTTACATGTTTCCTGTTTCAGCAGTAGATGGCAGGTATCACGGTTGGTTTGTTACCGAGGTAGACATGAAAAAGGCTCAAGCAGGCTTCATGGGCATGACTAAACTGTAGTTCAGTTTTTTCACATGAAAACGCTTTATAAATATCTTCAAATAATCGTATCAAAATTGCAGTTGGCGCTGCTACCTTGCTTTGAACCCATGTTTTGTGTGCGTGAAAGCTTGTATGTAAAAGTACTCACATGTTCATAAAAACCTGGTACTGAGGCAACGCTAAAGCTTGTATAGCTGTATCACTTAGCTATGGCCTCAGAGGGTCATACCTTCGCCTTGCGCGGATTTTTACAATGGAATCGATATAGGTATTTTCCCCCGTAAAGCGGAATCCATTCCCATTTTCTATAGTTTTCTCCCACGAAAACGCTTAAACAAACTTTAAAAAATCGTGCAGGAATTGCCCCTTACTGTAGCACATGAGAGGCAGCGGCTTGGGCGGTGGCCAGCAGTTCTTGGCTTCTGATTCGACACGCAGGATAAGTTTGCACTTTTGCGTTGTGGGTTGGGCCCCGGCGTCCTCTTGGGCTTGTGGTTCTTGCAAAGCATTACTAGTGCCACCTCTCACGCTCAGAGTCACCCGGAACCGAACGCCATCTTGGTAACTTTTCAACAGTTATTTCTTACCCAAGAATTTGCCCCGGGATTTGACCATGAACATCTAAACCTGTCATCGTAATTTCTGCAACGATTTAAGACGCACCATAAACTCTTTGGGGGCAGGAAACTCACGCTACTAGTGCCAGAACAAAATGTCCAAATTCCAGAGAGCTTTATTCCCAGACTTCCGTAGAATACAGCTGGAATACTTACAACCTTTCCTAAGTCACACAAATCTTATGATTTTGCGGGTTTCAGCTCGTCTTTTTTATTCCTTTTATTTCTTGTTTTGGTTAGGTTAGTGAATCAATACTTACCGAGTATATTAGTCTATATTTAACGAATATTCCTTTTTGGATTGGATTGTTGGACTTTTTCGTTTATGCATTGGCCTTATTCGCATAAATTCTTATTTTTGCCTTTTTAATATATTTGTACTTCGATTCTAGCAAAATAAATAAATAAATAAAAATAAAAAATAGCTTCGCTGCTTGCTTTAGAATCTTCCTATAATTACTGATAGATTTCAGTGAAAAGAATCTACGAGGAAATAGTTCTTGAAAGCTACGAAAAACTGTATTTTGCGTGCTTATACACTGTAAAAACGGGTTCTCAAAACAAGTACATTAAATCTTAAAAGTGGTAGTTGATATTCCAAAGTACTAGTTAAAACTCAAATTTAGTTGCTCGTACTCAAATGTGACTTTTTCCGTCTCCAAAATGGGAGCTAGCTCTCAAAACTAGCGCGCTTAGCCCAAAATGAGAAGTGGGTTCGTCTCAAAATGAGGGGGGAAAAGTGCGCGTCGGCAGCCAGAGAGCGCTGAGTGCCGGCGCGATCGTTTTTCATTGTTGACAACAAAGAAAACCTGTGCGCGGTGACTGGTAAGCAAGGTTTGATCACAGATGAAAATGACTAAAGTTTGTAAAATGCATGTGAGGTTTAACTTTGTTGTTAAGAATACCACGTGCTAGTGTAGTGAATGCATCAAGAATGCATTTATTCGGTGACAAGGACTGGAAACATGTACAGTACATGTGAGCGTGTAGTGTGAGCTCGAGTGTTGCTGAAATCTTTTATTAATGGCTGTAGTTTTTTAGTTTTCTTTCAAACGGTTTCGTAATGTTTGGAACTGTTGGTGGACAGTGTTTCTACGGGTGTTTCGTGACTGTCCATTTTAAAGTTTCATCGTGCTCTTTTGCTTTTCTTGTATCCTCACTTCTCGGTGTTTTTCGTCACTTTTCGAGATTCTTGTCTTTTATTTGTGCGTATTTTTATGCAGCGCCTGTTGCGAATTTGAATTGTTTCTTATATGGTTGTTTTCTTTTGCCCCTTTTAGTGATTGTTTGAAATCACAAATGAAAAGCAGTTTCCAAAGCAACGGGGCATTTCTTATTACAGTTCGAAGAAGCTTCTCAGTTTGCTTGTCGCTTGCTCTGCAAAACGTACCTAAGACCTTGCACTGCTTTCCGTTACACTCCTTTCAGACATTGTTGTTTACACCAAGATAGTGTGCCTGTGGTTTTATCCAATGACACAGTTACATGCCAACTCGCTAGTTACGTACCTCTTCCTGGCTTTCTAGCATTTTGCCCTTTGAATCTTACTACTTTCACGAACACTGGTAAGTGGCTCTTCTTTATCTGCTTTCTTATATGTTCCCTGAAATCAAGAGTTGGTTTGTTTCTAAAAAAAGTAAGAAACCATAAGTCAATGGAAATTGTAGTTGATTTTGTGCAAGGTAGCTTATTTCAACTATTCCTTTTTCAATTTTTTTCTAGTGCTTCATTTCAGTGCTGTAAAAAAATATTATATTCTAATACCTTGGATTTATTTGCCCACGTATGTCAACTGTACGTGTAACAAAGCTGTCAACGGTATGGCCGTACTTTCCGCAAATACTGACGTTTGTTATTCCCGGTGTGCGACTGCAAGTTGTATGACGTTTCTTTCACATACGGCAATTGTAGCTGAGCTACGAGCCAACTTGAGGCTTCTCTTTCAAGATCATTTTTCAGCTGGGCATGCTATGGCTGAATCTCCTTTAACTCTGTTACTCCTACAGTTATTCCTATTTTCAGACTCGAAAGAGAAGTGTGAATCTTTGCAATTCGTGTGGCCTCTTTCGTTGCATTGTAAATCTTAAGAAAATGAATATAACGCTCGAAAAAGTATTCAAAGTGTAAAATATGGTTGTTTTCGTCAAATAGTTTTGCAAAATACTTCCACTCGCAAACAGACGCTTAAAAGGGGAAGTTGAGACTCGAATTCCCGAGAGCTTCAATATTTCATATTTCACATGCTCAGTTTCAGGGACATTAAGGACAGACCAGTATCTATAAACAATATAAAAGTCGACATTTGCAACATAGTGTAGAAGAGTTATACGCCTGTTACAGCTATTCCGGAAGACAGTCAAATTCGAAAGGTACTGTGATGCCTTCGTACATTCGAATCTTCAAAATAAAACTTTAAGCAGATGCAGAATGTCTACTTGAAATCTACGAAACGCAGGCCACACTTAAGAAGTCATAGGTGCGTGCGGAATTCCCCGAATCACTCAAAATCCACGGTAACCCGTAAACAGCAAGGGAAGTAGGCGAAGAATATAAAGAGTGCGACTTTCAAATTCGCAGTCTGAAATTGTTTCTCTGTCAGCTTCATTTCTTTCTCCAGCCGCGCTCAAGTGTAAGGCACATTTCAAAGTAGTGATGAACTTTTATCACAACGCTGAAGGTCTTCATCCCGATCAGTATATCTTCCTACTTTTCCATCAATCGGAAATATCCCAATCACCAGTAATCAAGGCTACTCAATTACTGCAGACTAGTCGGAGTTGCCCTATGTTGTTGCACAATACGGAGTTTTCTCAAGCTTCGCGTGCGGACTAGTGTGTAAAATTGGGCTAAAATCTTTACTGTTTCTATACTGAAGCTTAAACACTCGTCATTGTTACTTGTTCGGAAATGCAGCATTTCAGCTCAAAGTGAACTTGCCTGCCGGTTTACTAGTTGTACTACTGCCTCTACTTTGGCAGTCTGCACTCTTACGCAGCAGGTGATTTTCCCAACTACTCCCACAAACTTGCACACTTGACTGCAGTACCTGGAATGACTGACATCCTATCTTTAGCTTCGTGGGTTTTGTGGCACCAAAAATGTGTTTTGTAAGCCACGGCCACATTTCGGGGGAGTACATGCATTCAATTATGATGCCTAAATATCACACCACGATTTCTTAAAAAAAGCTGTAGTTAATACTACAAACAAGGCTGACTTATACTTTTTCACACGGAAAATGTTCTTTGTTCAGTGCGTATTCTTCATCTTCTCCTTCGCTGTCGTCATTTGTGACATGCAAATGTAGTGTCTACTCTTACCACTAGCATTGTCATAATCAGTGACGTAAGCCACGGCAATTTATCCTGTTATCCTCAGAAACCCTTTACTGGTTCCAGCTACCCAACAAAAATTCCTATTGGTGAATTACCTGGGCGTTAACAAAGTTCAGTTCACAAAACCAGAAGTGATGAATAAGTTTCCTTCCGCGTAGTTATGTGAGAAATCGAACCACTGGCTTGTTACTTGCTCGTATTTTCGTGTTTATTGTTGTCGCGGTGTTTTAAAATTCGGAAGAGTTTGTTCATAATTATTCCGTCACTTACGATATGTGAGCTGAACCCAGTGACGACCGTTTCACTTAATTATTAACTGTTGAGCGTAACGCCGCAAGAAGTACTGACAGAACACGGGTTCCCATACAACGCTTAGTGAAAGCATTCTTCTTGTTTCACTAATAATGTACTCAAATTATTTTACAACAACGGTCACATAATCTCAAATTTGGTACGTCATTGTTGGTCTGCCGCCGTCTTGCGGGCTGATGGTCCACCATCGTTGCGGGGGAACCACATTTCGTAGGTCTCGTCTTCGATGTATTTTATCTTGTAGTTGAGTTTTCTTTCACGGATGAATAGAGCGGCATGGGCTGCCGATTCCGTAGGGAGTTTAGATAACGTTAAAGAGGATTTCGCCGCTACTTAGCGGGGCCATTGGTGCGCGCGGTCGGCAATTGCTTCGAATACACTGCGTATATACTCACCTTTCGGTTTGTCAAGTACATACGGTAACTCCAATGTTTGCAGGTTCGGAAGCTTTAAGAAAGCAGTCTTTAGAATAGCTTCGAGCTGGGAAGAGTTTTCCATGTGGCAGCACATCCTCACGGTCTCGAGTTTTCGACAATGCTTGAAAAGTTCTCGAAATGGCTTTTCTACATCTAAATCTAACATGGCATAGCTATTCATGGTAAACTTTTTCAAGGTACTCCTATTGCTCTCACACAAGACTGTTATGAAGTCCTAGAGAGAAATTTGCATGAATCTTTAATGTAGATACTGAACTACTAAGACTTACCAATATAGAAGTACGACTGACTCCCTCTACTGTTAAAATGCGCAAGCTGTGCAACGGAGAACCATGGCTTGCTAACAGTCTTTCCAAGGAGCGGCATTTTTCTAGAGTCAATTCTTCTAACGGGAAACTCATGTTGTTCCAACAGAAACATGAAGGATCCTCAATATCCACGTGCACATTTGTTAAATGAACTCTTCTGAGCCTGCACCCAGTTTCAGAAGCCCATCTCGTAAGATCCTTACTCTGTTGAAGCAACATAACCAATTCTTAAAAATAAGAGCTAGCAAAGGTAAGCGATTATTTATACACTCACTTGAAGCTTGAATGTCATATTCGTCAGCTTTAACTCCTCGAGTTTGCTTGCTAGGATACCGTCAATCAAGTATTCAGCATTCATATTCTCATTTGCTATGCCAAACGTATTAAGACAGAGGGATGTCAGCTTTTCAGATGACATAATTTTACTAATCCAGGCTTTCACACGAAGCATTGGAGGCTCCCAACCAAGCCTGTTGAGAAATTCGGAAATACACAATTTAAGCACGAAGTGTCGAATAAAGTTGAGCGGCAATTAGCCTTATTCTAAAAGTGTGTTTCACCCATTTGTCCGGCAGGTGTACCACTGAGAGAAAACTGGAAACGCCGTCCAGAATACTCTCAGTTGTTTATACGTACTACTGTTTCTTGGATACCAGTGGCATGTACATTTGTCCCCTACAGGTCACATTAACCTATGCGTGCTGGATTCATGGCATAGTGACTTAGTGCTGTTTTTGCCAGTGTCATGTTATTGGACATTATGACAGTCAATAAGAGTAAATCGGACAAACTCGTTAGAAGACATATTTTCTCCAACAACTTAAACAACTAAATTTCCTGACCTTTCCGATTGCCCATTTGCAGCATTTCGGCATTTCGCTCTTTTTCCTTGTTTTGTTAAATACAAAGTACTGCACTTTTGTGTCGCGCGACACAGCGGTGATTTACGGTACTAGTGGAATCTTCTGTCACTCTGAACCCGCGACACTCTGAACGCGCCATGGAGGAGCGGATGTAGAGGCGTTGGCAAGTTGCCACATGCTCTGGCACCAAGGTCTGATCAAACCGCTTGGTCTTGACAAGGGCTTAACTAGTCTCTTGATAAGATCCGTAGTTGTTTAATTACTCATTATAAATGAGTGCTTTTTATTTGGTCAAAATTTGGGTTTCTTTCAATCCTTGAGCAGATTAATTCTGAAAGTTTTCCTTCACTACTGCGACTTTGGCAGTCAAAGGTTGCCGACGAGGTTTTCTTCACAGTTAATGTTTGTTAAATACCCCGCGTTTCCAGGAACTTGTACTATCAGATCTGCTTAAAAATACTTTAGATATTATTATAATTTTTTTGTTATAAAGGTGTCCAATTGCCGTCTACTTAAGATTTCGTTGCGTATCACAAAGATGTGGGTCAAGATTTTTCAGCCAAAATGTTACGGCAACTTATTACACTCATCGCTCTATCGTAATCCATAGCATCATGTGATTTAACTTCAGTACATATTTTATGTTCGAATATCGAATCTATTGGACAAAGTAGGTTTAATACAAGTAGAAGAGGGTAGGGTAGATAATATCACTGCTCAACTTGTCATTTTTTACTCGTACCACGAACTTGACTATCAACTAGATGCATAACCACTACATATGTAGGCGTCTTTCTGAACTCTGTTAAGCCATTGTATGCTTCTTAAAATCTTAATATAAGATTTCTGTTAACTCTGTACTGTTAACTCGGTACTTCGTTTTCTCCGTCTGGACGCAATGAAATCGCTGTTGTATTAAAAAGACGCACCTGTCGCACATGTTTGTTGTGTTAAATATAGAGTGAAAGTCGTAAAACGCTCAGGTTCAATTATATCGTTACAATGGGGTGAAAAATTTAAGAAAATAGCGTCACGCTATGTACTTTTCTTAGCAGCGACCTAAAGAAACTTTTTTAATTAGGCTCAGGAAAATTAGCTAACTATGCGTGACAAGGAATCTTTTATCATACATGGGGATGTTAAATTTAACATGTCACATAGAAACTTTAATAAATAGAAAAAAATCTGGAAATGTTTCACCAAGGCCTTATTAAGGGCTGTGTGTGTTAGTGGGGATTTGACCCCCCGAACCAACATAATGGTTACGGCCCTGCGTATTACGGCACTTTTGAAATAACGGCGCGTCAACTAATAGAAATGAACTATGAAATGCCCTTATGGAGAAATTTGATATAATCGAGTCGAAATAATAGAAAAGTAACACAATAGCACACAAGAAATCTATTACGTTTTCACAATTTTCACGGGAAATGGGAAACGTTAGGGAGCAGGAAAAGTTAAAACGATTTGGCTATTACACGTGCGGGAAAACATTTCACCCAATACCAATACAAAAGTAACTACGACTTGAAAGTCGCGGTGTTGAGTGTAAGTGAACAGTTTCATCCTAGAACCATTGCCGGTTTCGTGGACCAAGCAGCATTCCACAAGTTGGAGGGCAAAGATACCGAACGACGACTTGTTGGAGAACTTTTCCAGGAACTCGCCAAGAAGACACTCTTATCAAAGCCAGCGTTTGTGGAAGGGTGAGTTTCTCATCGCTGTTGACAAGTTGGTATATTCTTTTCCCGCTTATTTTCCTATAGAGTCTTTACCAAATTAGGCACCTTGTGGTTAGGAAGTGCGAAATCCCATACGAGACGCTAAAACACAGAAAGGGGCTGAAGGTATGGTTCACTCCTGCTTTTTATTTTCTTTGCCACAGTGACATGCTTATGCTTAGGGCATACGGCATATTAGGGCTCGTAGATGCGCCAATGACGGCCACTGTTTACCGCCTTCTCTTATGGTCGAATAACATGGGCAATTGCGTGGACGCTTACGCTCTTATGGTTAAATATTTTGCAATAAATTATGAATGGTAATGTTTTGCAAGGAACTAACTATGGGACAATCAAGAGATTATTTTGAAAAATTTCATTGTTAATTTTTAATGACTCGAGGAACTTTTACCTTTTTAACATATTCGAATTTCAAGAATTTCTCTTCGTTGTCCGGTGGTCTTTATTAATTGAAAAACTCACATGAAAGAAAAATTGCAAAATATGCAATGGATTTTGCGAAATGGTCCACACAAATTCGAACATTTTAACTCTCGACAAGTGCTGCCATTCATTCAGTGCGGTGCAACTTGGGAAATTCAAAGCAAATGCAAGGGAGAGGACAGAAAGGATTACCTTCAACAAGATACTCTGTTACATTGCCCACGGCTAGCCTGTAGCTTTTGCGAGCAATATTTTCTTATAGAATTTTTCCGTACAGCGAGCGTACGCACGTCCAATGCTGCGTCCACACGGGTCATAGGATTGTCTTACTGTCGTAGCACGTCGTACGATTCTCCACGTGTGACTACCTGGTACAAGTGTCCATATTCAAGAAAATGAGAGTTTCATTTAGTGGATAAGACAATCTCACTTCCTTTGTAGATCTAGCCTAAAAGACAGTGATAAATTCGCATCGTTTGTTGGCCAGTTCCTTTGGGAAAGTTAGTTCGCACTGAGTTTTTCGAACACAGGGTTACGCTGTGTTTCAAAATCTTAGTGCACACTAGTTTTCCCGAAGGAACCCGCCATATGTATGCATATTGCACATGGAAGCTTCCGTGTATGATATGATGGAAAAGAGTAAATACTGCTTTATATGTTTCGTGTAATCTTTGAATAACTAGCCTATAATATTAATATTACTATTTCAAAAACTAGGTGCTGTCTGTTAATATAAAATTTAAAAGACCTGCAGACTATGCCTGAAGTGACACATGAGTACTGAGCAAACCGTTTCCACGTTGCATGATATTCTCTCGCTTTATCAACTCCTTCCATTCACAAGCAACTTTCGAACCCAAGCGAATAGAGACATTGCCTTAATCGCGTCGAAGTTTAACCCTTGGGAAATCCAGGATACGGCAGGACAGATTCAGTACTTCCATCCGTTACTTCGCGTATTTTTGTTAGTTTTTTTTCTTACGTATTTCTCGCTTTTTCCGTCTTTCAGCTCCTGTGTTTATCGGCGGCACGCTGCCACTATCCGCAGTCGAGGAATTAGCCCAGCCGTTGGTGGGAACAGCACTCGGTGCGCCGTTAGTTGTTGCCATTTTTATTGAAATCGCTGAGCAAACAGTAAATATTGCTTTATTTTTTTTTCAAAATCCGCTTTGAGACAACTTCTAAATTTGTTGATACTACTCTTTCTTTTATAGTGTGACTGCGTGAATAATGTGACTATGACTATGAATATTTCTATGAATAGCAAAATAACGTCGGTTAAGTTTCTGAAAACTGGAAGTAGACTGTGTTATCGTTGTCAGTATTTTCCCTGTGAAAGTGGGGTATATGTGGGGGGTATGAGGAGAATGACTTGAATCAAATCTCCCTAGATGGCGGGCTCAAGTTCATGGAATACCCGGATAGCTTCCGGGTATCAATCGTCCAAAACAACAGCGCTGCCTGTGACGCTTTCATGCGTGTCCACAGAAATATGGACGCCTTCAAGTCTTACGCTGATTATTTGCCTCGTTATGTGCAGGACGCGATCCGTGTTCTGTCGTCCCGTAACCCTCGTGTTAACTCATTATTGCTGCCTGTATTTCTCCAACGCTTGGAAAATTATGACAAACAGCATCCCTGTGTAAGTGACAGAACAAGAACTGAGAAGGCGGGGGTTGGAGGGCAGTAGCCCCAATTTTTACGACTACAATACTCCGTATTAGAAAGGCGGAAGACTGTTGCTAACCAGACAGGAGTACGGTTTCAGGGAATTTGAGACTGACTGTTCATTAGAAGATTTTCACATGACTTTTGAACTAACTTACCAATGAAGATTCTCAATATGCAAAAGTAAGACGCCTATAAAGTTATCAGTGCATTTCCTCTGTTTCGATGTGTGTAAACTCTGTTAAATTTCAAAGAACTAGTACCCAATTTTTATGCAAAATGAACATGTGTTGCCATAGTTCATGTTTTATAGCAAAAGGTTCACGTAAAAAAACATGTAGTGATTTATGTAGAATGGGCTATACAAAAACTGTAATACTCATAATTGTTTATTAATCATAAAGGTTAATTAATCATTTTTATTTATTGACAACCAATTTCTACACTAACATAATTAAAAATAAAATAATATTTCGCCGGAGGATGTCGCAATGAATTTGTTTCTCTCATTCGTAGTGTACCGGAACAAATAAACTGGTGGCCTTAACAGCATTCATTAATACGTGACTCGACATGCGGACACTTTCAAATACTGGCCTTTTCATAAAGTAATTGTATACATGTTTAAAACAAAAAGCACACTACAATAAGCGGCATGTGAAACGAACAGCGCAGCGAACTGAAACAGACCGAAGCGCAGCAAGTCGAAATGCTTATAGCCATTTTTTAGTCGGTGTGCACTGAGTTTTTCAAATAGCGATTCACTGTGTTCCAAAAGCAAGGCTACAAGTAAAGGCTACTTAATACAGGGCTACAACTTCAAAATTTCGATTAATTAATCGATCGGTCCGAATTTTTGTCTTTTATTAAACAACAATTTAATTCCGATAAATCCAAAATTTTATTAGTTATTTTTTTTTTCTTTTTCTTCTGAAGTAACTATTTTTTATTATATAGTGTGTTTTTAAGCGTTAAAGTAGAAAGAAAACCGTGACTGTTTTGCGTGGTCCTCACGTTTTGCAGTATTGTGCTGTACGAAGTAAAAAGCACGAGGGTCACCTGTTGTTGAAAATCGAACGAAGTTTTGGTTAGAGAAATGGCAAAAAAGTCAACAATGACTCATTGTCCCACCCTTTCATAGACGACGTTTCGAGCTTTGGATTCCATGCCTAAAGTTTTTTTTTTTGCGGTTTGGCATTGTTCGTTATTAATTCGTTAGGGGGCCAATACTGACCGAAGAGCGGGCAAAATAGTTCCAGTGTTTTAAACCGAAGTCAGAAAGCTAGATACAAAAGGCACATATCGACAGTGACTGTCAAACCAACACCACGTTTACTTCGTCTTCAATTTTACGAAACAGCTTTGAAGCTTTGGAAGAGGGACATAACAAGAAAAGTAGTCGCTTCCCAAAACGATCATGATTTTTGCCGTGTTACTTCTTATTCCATCCATTGCCAGCTTGGTGTATGGAGAATCGAAGAATTCTTTTTTCGTAACTCACAATTCGTACGCAACGTCCACTTTGAATTCTGCAATTTCGGCTTCCACTAAGATTTCGGGTATTTTTAAAGAAAAGGAAAATTTCCGTCCATATTTGCAACTATATCAATCAGTTAATTTACATTAATAGTACAAATAATTCTGGTGAACACAGGGAGTATGGCTGGCGTGACACAACAATGCCGCAGAAATTGCGCATTACATCCATCTTGTCAAGCATTCGACGTCAAGCTCACGGAAGGCACGATAGATCTCGGCTCTTTCACCTGCAATATTTGCGAACTCAACGCCTGCAACTGGGCATCTACTGGCCTGACGAGCACTCCTTTTACGCCCACTCACCGACTGTGGGACAAACTCGCTAGCCAGTTTGCTGCGAAGCCCAAAACTTGCATCCAGTACTACGGTGTTATTTACAAAGGAAATTGTCAAGCGTACCGAGGATTGCCCGGTTTCACAGGCCTAGATTGCGACATTGCTCCCAGGTTGTGCTCAGACTTCCAGTACAGCGGTCAGTATGGCTTTATCTCTGATTTCGGAATAGAAAATAGTCTACATTTGCCCTTTCTTAATATTGCCGGTGTTAGGTTGGACTTCAGCGTTAATTTGGCCATGGGGCTTCAACGGTCGCTCGTTTCGCGCCAGTTGTTACTTCCAGTACACACGTATCTTCGTGAATGATGGCTATACTAGCGGGTACAACTTTGTAGGAACAGTCAACCCCAGTGGCTTTGAGTATTTGGACTGCTATAATAAGACATGTGTAGACGCTAAGATTGCTCTAGCTGATTGGGCCACTATTTCTCATTTGGCTTCTATAGTTCCGTGCAAACAATTTATCGTACTTGAAAGTTTTACATCTGCTAATACTGAAATTACCGCTTTCGGCGAGCTGTCTCTGAATTCTACTCAAGACCCTGTTCCCACAGGCTTCCCGATTCCACTAAGCAAAGTCCCCTTCGTCTACCCAACAGTCAACAGCAGCTGCTCAGCCTTTTGGCAGTTTGAAAGCAATGTTTCCGTTTGTTCACAACGAACTCATGTTCTTAATTTTGGTTCGCATAAGTGGAACGGGATTGTCGGCCAATACTTTCTTTCGATTTTCTTGGCCTAATTTTGTCTGTAAATAACGAAATTCTGTTTATCACAGGTACTAAGCCTACTGACCAGTTTAGTTCTTTTGGCAAATTAATCGACAATACGTTTCGACACCAGATATTTGTTTTAAATTGGCCATTCCAGTACCACCTTTATCTTTGTGAGTTGACTTGGTCCACACAACTTGCTTTAAATCGGTTTACACAAACGTGTTGACTTGGTTGAGTATTTAGCCAACGTAACATTTAAGCAAATAAATGCTTCGTGAACCTAACTTTACACAACAATGAATTCTTTTAGGGCAATATGCCCTGTACACGACGTATTTTGACCTGCCATCTGAGGGACAAGGGACCCAACCTTGTTTGGCTCCAACTTCCTTTTCCGTGTGGACGATTCACATGGAAAATTTTCTTTGACGATCTTGGGTCGCCTTTGACTCTTTCAAAAATCTTCAATTAAGCTTTTGTGTGACGATTCCTAAAACCTATGGGAGAGACTTACTTGAAATTTTCCCCTCATAAAGTAATGTCATTGTCATTTTTTCAGTTCTTATTTTCATTTTTGACTTTCTGTACATTTATCGTATTATCCGCATAATTTTTCAACCTTTCTGCCGTTCAGTGTATAACAAAGTTAGAACATCCAGTGATGTTAAATACGAATAAAAAAATCGATTTTCACTTTACAAGTTATATTGGAAGGAATCAGCATGGTGAGGTACTTTTCGTGACGTTCTGCTGCGAGTCCTTGAAAGTAAAGGCCCCTCGAGCGATTCTTTGTTACCGCGTTGCATTTTCCTTTGCTTGCTCGCATGATTCAACTCGTGCGTTCATTTGAGAAGGAAGAGGCTACTAATTTTCCAACTAATTTTCCAATTTTCAGCCTTTGGTAGGAACAGCATTCGGTGCGTCACTAGTTGTTGCCATTTTCATTGAAATCGCTGAGCAAACAGGAACTATTGCTTTATTTATTTCTTTTTAAATCCGCTTGAGATCAATTCTAAATTTGTTGACACTACTGTTTCTTTTATGTAGACAAGCTCCGGGCTATTAAGTTTGTGGTCCAGCTCCAAGCCGCAGCTCGATAAATTCCCCAGCCAAGGGACACGTGTCGAAGAGTGGTTAAAAGAACAATGCTTCGCGTATTTAGCTGATATCAATGCATCGTCCCAATCCTCCGACTCTTCCTCGTCTGTCATCTCGCCGGAGCTGAAGCGGACGTTAAATCATGTGCTACGAGATTTCGACGGAAAGGAGAAGAAGAGGGAAGCGATCCGACTTGTGGAAACCTACCTTACTGTTGAACAGCGGACTAGTCCATCCGTCGTCCGTGCCTTGGTCACGATTGTTGTCGAGTCTACTTTAAATGGTAAGTTTTTGTACAAAAGTCAGATGTGCTATGTTGTACAGCACAATTTGTGGCGATTTTTTTTTTTTTGAAGGTGAGGGAGTAAATACCACGGTGGATGAAGGTAGCTTGTGGGCAAAGGTCGACATTCTGAAGCGATGTGTCAACTGTTCGAATTTAGAATTAGAAACGCTGATAGCGGTTCAAGCCCTTTGGAGTGCGCATTTGTTTTGATCCAAATTTGAGGTGCATTCAGTTGACGAGCAAAAGGCTCTTATAGTTTCCGTGCGCCTGCTGCAAATATGGCCATCAAAGTTTGACGACGTCTTTCTTCTTAAGCAAATTTAGGTAAAAACTCCGCTTTCTAAGAACTTACATGATAGTGCATGCTTCAGATATTTTATTGATTTAACGCGTACTTTTCCATGCTGAAGTCCAGTCGCCTTCTTTTAGCCACAAGAACGCTTTGAGTGAAACTTCTACGCCAAGTGGCTGTAGTAAAATTACGAAGAGCTATAATACAATGGAACACACTTATAATGATATCTGCTATAACGGTAACCCGCCCATAAAAAGACTTACGGTTCCATTTTATTCCCATTTAATCCAATTAAAGCGATGTTCGGTTTTACCGATATCGCTTGTAACGAAATTTGCATTAACCAATACAATAATGAAGCCTCGTGGGGTATTTTGCAATGGTTAATAATTCCAGATATATCGACGACCTGGACTGAGAGTCATTACCTAATTCTCGAAAATGGTAAAAATATATTGACAGTGCGCTATTATTATCGCTATACATAATTTAACTGTCAAAAACTGATGATGAAATGTTGAGCAGTTTTGGTAAAAGAGCCTGAGCCGTTTAGTAAACAATTTTCCGTATACCTTGGTTAAGTAACACGTAGCCTTCAAACGAAAATACTGTAAGTGCAGGAAAAACCGTTTGTAAGACAAACGTTATTTTGTTACTTCAGTTCTTTCGGACAAAACATCTTCACAGAAACAAATATTGAGAGCCCTTAAATTTCCATTTTCTTTTCTCAAACATTACCCAAATACAAACGGCTTCTACCCAATTTTGGGTAATTTACTCACTTCTGAGAAGCACTGCGTTAGATTGTATAGGGAGTCTTTTGTGTTTCCAGTTCCTCGCCAGATGGCGTGCGCAACCGCTCCATCCACGTGTTTCCTGCTTAAGCTTTTATCTAACTTAAAGTGATTTTCTTGGCTTTCCTAGCCGTTTATCACGAAATAGAATTGCAAACAAAAGTACTGCCATTAACTATGCTAGCTGTCATTATTGCCCTGCAAAGAAGTTAACACTGATAGCGAAGAAGAAGAATAAATTAAGAACGCCGTTCCCAACACGTGCCTATGAAAGTTAAAAAAGACAGATATTAATCACTAAAAAACTAGAACTAATAGGGTTGTAAGGTTGTTAATTGTCCTTCGGGTTGTTAACCTTGTAACGCTATGCCTACGTAGCTAATTGTTGTATAAATTGACCTGACCTTTCGACCTGACAGTGTTTTAACCTTGTGACCTT
>JAGQDJ010000339.1:0-19743 GCA_022885665.1 Triops longicaudatus
CTCACCGACTTCAGATTTAAAACCTCGAATTTTTGTTTCTTTGGCGTATAATGCAGTGAACAAAATTTTGTTGACTGCACGTACAACAGCAGCGGCTGTGCCGGAGGGTTTTATACTAACGCATGGAAAAGCCTCTACCATCTTGATAGTGCTGCTGCTTATCCCTACGTGTCTGGACAAACTAAGACTTGGGTTTGTACAGAATGTCTCACTGATTGTAAAGATGTCGCCACCTAACATGGTATTTTTTTCTGTGTAGAGCGGTCAATGCAACTATAACAGTGCTGCTCGCGTGACTCACGTTCAAACTTTCAGTGCACTGACTAGCGTAACCGCTATTGAACAAGCGATAAACAATGGACAACCTGTAGCCGCTGCTGTTGAGGCCAACGATAGTTTCCATTTCTACAGGTACACGCAGACATGTCAAAATAATATTAAAACGTCATGAGAACAACCTTCTTTTTCAGTAATGGTATCTACAATGACACTGTAGCCTGCAATCCTCAACTTATCGGTAGCAAAATTAACCACGGTATAAATTTGGTCGGTTACAACAATACCAACAATCCCCCAAACTGGATTCTGCGCAAGCAGTGGGACACCACCTGGGGCATGAATGGTTACATGACTATTCAGAAAGGTATAAACCTTTGCAATGTCGAAGCCTTTGCTTACGCCTGTACATGCCTAAATTGACCTGGTCACTTAACTGCAACTGTGCTAGTCAAAGACTCATATTTTGGCTTTACAATTTATTTTTTGGGTGGATTTTAAATACAAATTGATGCATAACAAAGAAAATAATAACGTTGTTATTTCTCTCTAACGATTTCATTCAAATGTTCCGCTAAAGCTTACAGACTAAATGAGGGCATTTGATCGTCTTATGTTTTGAGCAGGCTAAAACTATATGCCATCTCGAATAGTTGGAGACTGATTTTCAAAACAAGCTGTCAGTAGGCATGTTTATTTTTACTTCGTTAAGTTCATAGAGTACAGAGTGGTGTGCTTTCGTCTAGTTTTTTGACTAGACAAAATTTCGGTGTTGATTTCTATTAGTAAGAGAGTATTTCTCAAGCTTGTAATGTTTATGGACAAGATTCCAATAGTCTTGTTATATCGATTTGAAAAATTTATCGACTTTGCTTCATGAAATTCAGGGAAAACCAGACGTTTTATCACCTTACTTGGGTTATTTCATTTCCAGTATTTCAGGGGACCATTTTTTAAAGCATATAAAACTTCAAAACATCACAACAGCCATTTATTTAAGAAATACATGATTGCCGTTACTCCGAAGAGCTAGAAGATTACAAAGTAACCTTTAATTACTAAAGTAAACGTTAATTTGGTTCAGCATTGGCGTTTTGAGCACAGATTGAGGAATTGAAATGCCTGTACTGAGAACCTTTTCGTCGTCTACCATGACTTGTCCAAACAAGCTGAGTTTACCGCCTGGGCAGTAGGTAGCGTTGTTTCGATTCAATAACCAAAAAGACCCACAACCGTAGCGATCATCTTTGACGTTCACAAACGGAGTGGGTTTCATGGCAGCTCCATTTAAATTAAAAAGATCACCTTTTGAATTTTCTGGCCCTCTTACGAACGTTAAATTACTTAGCGTGCCGTCTTCATCGATAACCCAGTTTACGTATTGGAATACTGTGGATCCGTATTCGTCTTGGGTTCTGAACGAAAACAATAACTTGCGATAATAGTATTTCTTAGACAGGCGATGCATGACTTTCAATGGCAATACATAATCTTTGGTCACGTCGCCCGTGTCAATATCAACCGCCCTGGATGCCAAGTAAAAAAATGATGACGAGCACCTGGCAAATATTGGCAGTGAATAGGGAACATTACCCTCAGGCCAAAAAGTACACGGCCCATCACCTTTTTAAAACAAATAACATTAAAGAAATGGTACAATGTTTTATGAGACAAGTATCGTTCAGCTTACTCAAAATGTAATTGTGTCGTACAGCGCATTGGCTGCAACTTGTTGCGCAGGAAATACATTTGGGCCAAGTGCCAAGACACCCTGGGCGTAAAACGCTGCAAGGAATCGCTGCATCGGTGCCGAATTTTTCGTCTACACAATTTGGACTTTTTGCGGAGGATTTCTTTTCCCAGACATTACCACCCGGCCATTTAACAAACGCTAGTTGAGTTTTACTGCGACATAAATTGTCTGGTACGAGCTCGCATATGTAGGAGGCGCCATCGTCGTAGAAGTTGAACGCGTGGCAGGATTTGGCCTTAGCACACGCGCTACTGCATTGCATTCTTGCACAGTTGACCGATTCTTTTACTACAGTAAAGCACTGTAATTGTTGCGGCTTTAGTATGGTTAAAGTTAGATACCTTTATCGATCTTCACGATGGCAGAGTCGTCCCACTTCGAAGATATTAGTCTTGTGTTCGCATAATGTGGACTCGTTGAAAATTCGTCTGCATCCGGTTCCTGATTGCAGTCTCCATCCGTCTTTTTTTGCTGGCCAGAATGTTTTCTCGGTTTCTGAGAGTTCGCCATGAGGGTAAGCATTTCTGCTAGACTTTTTTTGAGCTCACGAAATTGATTGATTTCTTCAGAAATATTCTGGAAAAACGGGACAACTGACGCTAAAACTTGTTCTTCAGAACATTTGGTGTCACCTTCAGCGACAGCCTTGTTTACGAACACAGTGTAGATTAAGACGCACAAACTAAACCAAGTTTTCAACTCCATCGTGTAACTTCTCACACGTCTTGCAAGCAAGTGTCAGAGCAAGGGGGGCGATACGAACTCATATAGTCGGAGAAGGACGAAAATGAATAGTAAACAGAGCTTGAAGGCCTATTACTCTAGTGGCTGCTTCTTCTCCAAATTTGCCTCCGAGGGTTGAAGGTTCAAACTGTCATTTAGCTCTGAACTGCAAGAAATAAGGATGTTTTGTAGGCCATGTTGTACTGTACTTGTGTATTTCTTTTGCATCGTGCTGAAGGAAAACTAGAGTTTTATTATCAGCCATTAAGTATAAGTTTAATTTTGTTACCTCGTGTTGTGCGAGGTAAGTTTGTAGAAGTAAAATATTAAGTAATTCGCGTAAAAAGTTATACAGCTAGAAAGAGAACTTTTGATTACCTCTGTATTTATCATGACCCAATGAAATTTGGTTAGAGTTACTGGAAGAGTTACACTATATTACAAGAAGAGTTACAGGTACAAAACTTGATGACATCATAATCCGCTAAGAAACTAAAGAAAAAGCTCGTTTTGAAAGAGAGATCATGCTAAAATTGATCATGCGATTTCTCACAAATGGTTGAATATCATTAAAAATTTTGTACCTTTGTAGAAAAACATGGTTTATAATATTTGAAAAAAAAAATTCTATAAATTTGCTATGTTTTAGAAAATATCTCAAGTTTTTTTGATAGAATAAAATTACAAAATTACAAATAGGCCCGTAGCCATGATTTGTTTCGGGGCGGGGTGGGGTTGGTGGTGGTGGTGGGAGGCTTAATATGCAATTTTATTGGACACTTCATTTTCGCGTATATTCCTTATTATGAAAACCAAATTTCGTGGAGTGGGTTAACCCTTTACCCCCCCCCCCTCTCCTGTCTCCGGAACTGACTATAAATTTCAAAATTGGTTTAAACGTTTTTCAATGATGACCGCGAAAGTTGAAGAATTTTAGCTGAAAATTTAAAAATGTCGGGATCAATTTTTTCAATATGGTTTGGCGAATGTTAAAGAATCTTTCGTTACATTTTTGATTGTATATACGCGTTATACGTGGTCGGCAAAGATTCGAGCTTCTTCTATAGAGAAATAAATAAACTTTTTTCAAGATTTTCAACCATTAAATAGTGTCAGTCATGCATAATCTGTAGTGCAAAGCCTAAATTCAATGTCAAAAATGTTTATTAAAGATGTGTGACCTTTTTGTAAAATAGACCATTTCAATGATTCTTCTTTATAATTTATTTTACTTTTTTTTATCAGACACAGTGCACCAGTTTCCCCGATTTTAATTTTTCCGTATGATAAAAAGAAAAAAAATAACCCGTAATTTACAAATTTAGTAAAAAGCTTTTAGAAAAAAAGTCAAACTGATGCACCAGGTCTTCCCAAGAACAACGTTACTGTCTGGACTGTTTCTTCGTTCTCACGAAACATTTCAACAGTATGATGTCTGATAATTCCCATGTTACTCTCCCATATGGGGCTTGTGTATACAGGGGTACTCCACTCCCTAACTACAGATCATTTGGAAGTGGAGACGTGTAGCGAATTCAGTTTAAACATAAAAAACAACGACGTTCAGTTTCCGATCGAATCTTAACGGTCCATCAGCTTGAGATCGTCTGTTCCTTGCAGAGCACTTGGAAAAAAAATCCCATATTTTTTTAAACAAATAATTATAGATCTCTCGTAGTTCACAAAAATCCTTTTGTTCGTCACTTTTAGTAGGAATACCACATTACGTGCTTGTCGCCTCGACAAACTTCGGCAAGCGTTTCGTCCAGAAAGCGCACTGACTTGCTCGGAGACCCAGGTCCGTCTGAAAATCAGCAAAAGTCAAAGTGTATAATTGAATGTCAGTTGGGTGCGCAGGCCACACAGCAGTAGTCAAGGTTCCGTCCGGGTTCAGATTAGAATTTCTAGCAATAAAGTGTTCGTTAAAATTGCGACATTTTTCTTCTAAAAAAATGTATATTACACTGTGCGAATAAAGTTTGCCAAGTATCGCATAATATTCTTGGAAAATTCGGCTTCAGAGGCTGTGTTGGCTTTGCCGCTGTCCAGTGGGTCTCCGAAAATGAAGTTCAGCTCATCGCCGTGTAACACACCGGCCCAAGTAGGCCACGGGGTCACGGAAGATCGATGTTTAAACTGGTACAAGTAAACATCGTTGCCCGATTCCGCGTAATGCTCACCAAGCTGGTTAGCAGGGCATGTAAGATAACAATCTCCTGAAACTTTATCCAGAGCGTCTCGGATGCAGTCAGGGTCATTTGGGTACACCCAGTCAGTGTATTCAAAGGCAATGGCATCCAACGCAATTCTGTTGGCACGTGGGCTTAGATTTTTGACAGTTTGTTAAAATCTCAGCTCGGGTAGCGTTAACGTAGCTGTCCAAAGGAAATAGATCCCTAATGTAGTGCGCCAGGAACATGTTGCCTTCATTGCTGTCAATATAAGTAACCTACATAAGTTTTCATCACGGTGATGTACTTCGCAAGATCAAACACGTACTTTCATTAGCAAGAACCATCGTGGTAGTCTTAGTAGTGATTCGTCATTTATTTCATAGTACTTTTATAACGATGTAGTCTAATTAGTCGTTGAAAAACAATATACTAGCTGCGACCAGCGTTTGCCCATTCTTGGTGGACTTAGGAGACTTAATGCCAGTACTATCTAGCTTGTTTCCGCTGAGTTTTACACGTCCAAACATGCCAACTTCACCGCCAGGGCAGTATGTGGCATTCTTGGGATCCAATAACCAAAATGACCCACAACCGTAGCGATCATCTTCGACGGTAATAAAAGGAGTGGGTTTCAAAGATCCTTCATTCAAGCTGAAAATATCGTGTTTCGTTATCTGTGCAGTCCGGCCTAGCTTTAGATTACTCAATGTTCCATCCTTGCCAATGAACCAGTCTGCGTACTCGTACCGTAACCAATCCCAAGTGCCGTTAGTCTTGAACCAGAATTGCAGCGTATTGTTAGAGTGTACTTTAGCCAGACGGTGCATATCTTCGAAAGGCATTAGGAAATCGACAAACACCTCACCAGAAGTTACATTCACCCTCCTGGCTGCTAAGTATGTAAACGTCGATGAACATCGGCCGAAGATAGGCGTTGAATAAGGTGCGTCAGCGTCAGGCCAGTAGGTACAATCTCCATCACCTTAAAAAATGAAACACCATAAAACATGTATTGGGTTTTTATTTGAAAAGGTGTTGATAGACTTACACATATAATAGGCGTAGTAGTTGCTGCATTCCTTGCAATTTTTATGGCAAGAGTGACAATCGGGCCAAGTACCTTCGCAGCCTGGGCGAAGTACTTTGCACGATATTGTCCCGTCGGCACCAGATTTGGCATCCACGCAAGCCGGACTTTCGGCAGAAGTTTTCTTTTCCCAGACATTGCCACCAGGCCAGTTAACGAAGGCTAATTTAAAATTGTTACGGCACAAATTATCTGACACGAGCTCGCAAACGTACGAGGCACCGCTTTGGTAGACGTTGAACGCGTGGCAGGATTGGATACTTGCGCAGACTTTGCTACACTGAGCAGTTGCGCAGTCCTTAGTGGTCGATTCTACGACAAAACATAAAGTATTTAATTTTCTATGCATTTTAGCTTTCAAATACGTACTTCTATTCAACTTGATGGTGATCAAATCATCTGCAGCGGACGATACCAATCTCGTGTTAGCATAATGCGGACTGGTAGCGAATTCTGCCGCGTTCGGACCGGAGGAGCATTTTTCTTCAACCGCAAGCTTCTCACTGTGGTCGTTAGGGGCTTTAGGTGCGTCTTGCTTACCGGAGACTGTCTTTTCGGGTTTAGATGTTCTTGACTTCTTAAGNGTTCTGAACAAGAGGGATAACCGATGTTAAAATTTCTTCAGCACATTCGTTACTTTTTGGGGCAGCTGAAATCCCAGTAACTACGCCAAGGATGGCACAAAGACCTAACCAAGTCTTTAACTCCATTGTGAACGTTCTCACTTGTTGCCGTGTGAGCAACTGACACACCGAGGAGCACATTTTTTTAATTTATACATCCTAAAGGAAAATAAAGGAGGCTGTAGTCAAGGTTAAAGGTATCTTTTCCATAACGTCTGATTTCTTTCCACTGCTTGCCTATATCAGGGTTCCGGGAACAGTCCCTTATCTTGAAAAATTATACCTCAGTGGACTTTCAACTTTTCTGGCTTCTTGAGTGTTTCTATTTTATTTTTTATTTTTTTTATTTTTTTTTTTTTGGGGGGGGGGGCAAGTAGCATATAGTAATGGAAGAGCCGTTTATTTAATTTTGAAAGTATACAAGAAGTTTGCTCAGACCCATTCTTGAGGCACTGCAAAAACTGTTGGGCCACGAAAACTCAGTAGATATTTTAAGCGATTTTTCATTAGGCTTATTAGGCTGCTTATTAGTTCAGTTACTGAAAAAGATATTAGCTGCTATAAGAGTTTCCTTATCCGTAATAGCTTTAGGAAGAGAAATACCGGTGCTGACAACTATTTTACCATCGCACCTTGATCTTAGCCAAAAGGCCGAGAAGCGATTATTTTTTTTCCCATCGAATTTCACTTTTACAAATATGCCGACTTCCCCTTTAGGACAGTAGGTGGCCTTCTGAGGATTCAGCAACTATAATGACCCGCTTGGGTGTCTTCTGCCTCTTGAGAAACTAAATTTCGCCGGATATGTCGCTCTGCGCCCGAAAAATGTTAGCCAACACGGGAGCACTTTTTTCGTAACTCTTCCAAAAGATAAATAAATAAAAATCTTTTAAACAATGTTTCGGATAAATAAAAATGATAGTGGAAATTTACACCACGCCCCGAAGTAAAACACTGCTCGGCTTATGTATGACGAAGTAGTGTAGTTTGTCGGTAATTGACTAATTTACAAAACATTTTTATAACGACGGCAGCTGCTGTTTCTGTCTCATTTAAAACACCGTATCTTTTATTTTTTTAAACACTGGTAGGGCAATCCAGTGATTCTGACTGAAATGGCTCGGAAGTTACCGATTGTGGTTTATATCACTAAACTAATTGTCGCAATTATCCCCATGTTTCACAAGCACGTAAAAAAACGTCTATATGTCTATTAGATGCTTGGAATGTCGCTAGACGCTTATAAGACGCATAGAGTATATTTAAAAAAAACTTTTGAAGACGTGTGTGCAAGGGTGAAATTTCCTAATTACTGACAAGATTTTTCGGATAAAATCTTCCCGCATTCGTATATATCGCATTTCAGAACATACCCTTCTAATTAGATAACAATTCACATATTTCATGATTTTTTTAAAAAATAAGTCAAGAAAAAAAACAGCCTTGGTTAATCGACATAAATCGAAATCTTATTTTAAACCGGAACACGAGCGGGAAATCTAGTGTTTTTCCTGTAATCCGGCGACATCTAGCTACAGTCTAAAAACTTTAATGAGTGGCTAGTCTGCTCATGCGTTAGTGCGTGCCGCCACCGCATTGTTTTTGTTGTTCCCTCAAGGAAATGGCGGATGAACAGGTAAACAAATTCTTCTTTAATTAATAATGCGTCCGTGCTCCGTTCTAATAATATTAAATGCACGGAATAAAATATCCTAACTGGCTTCTTATTATTTTTATTCAAAACCTTATCTTTCACGCTCGTGAATAATACTATAGGTGAAACAATGACATTTCACACTCCGTAACACGCCACATTTTTATGGCCCCCAAACTCAAAATATCAAGTTGCGAAATTAACGACTATCTAACGTTATACTTCAAACATTATGGTACAAAAAGGGAAATTCACGCAATTAGTCTTTTGTGTTTTTCCCTTATTTTTTATTAGAAATATGCCCAAAATGATCGCAACAATGAACATTGATTTGACGTATTTGGATATGAATTAAAATTTAATCCTACAGTTAAGCATTTTTAAGACAAACAGTATCTGTATTCTGTTAACGCTTTTCACTGTTAAATTAAGTTTTTTAATTACTTTTGAGAAAAAATCTTAAAACGCAATTGTCATTTTACGAAAACTCGCATTCACTTTTACTGTCTGAATTACTTGAAATATAAAAATATATATATTTTCTCACCATGTATTAGTTATTTAGTTCTATTCGTAGTGAATGAATTCATATGTATGTCCTATTTTTGCCATTATCTCATAATTATCTTGATTACAGGAAGTAAGGCAGCTTGAGCTGCTGTGTAAGCAGCTATATGAGTCAACGGACCCAGTGCGCCGTGCCGAGGCTGAGAAAGCTTTAGTTGCATTCCAGAACTCTCCTTCCTCATTAAACAAGTGTCAGCTTTTGCTAGAACGAGCGGATTCATCTTATGCCCAATTATTAGCCGCCACCACCCTAACCAAGCTAACATCTCGTCCGGCTCAAGTGCTCTCCCTTCAGCAACGTATCGATATCCGTAAGCAGTCCTAGTAACTTGTTCGCCATATTGATTAGCTCATCGAAATTCTTATGCATTTTTCTCCAGGGAATTATGTCCTTAACTACTTGGCTACGCATCCTAAACTGGCTCCCTTTGTTTCCCAAGCACTCGTCACATTATTCAGCCGTATTACCAAAATGGGCTGGTTTGATAGTGACAAAGACCAGTACGTCTTTCGTAGTGTGGTTGATGACGTCTCCATGTTTCTAGCGGTAAAAAACAGTAATTCTTTATGTGTAGTTACTCCCTTTAAAACCGCGGGACATTTTGTTTCAGTTAATTTAATAGAAAGTATTTAATTCAATATTTAATTCTATTTCTATTCAATTGAAATATATTTTTGCAAAAAGTGTTGTAAAGATAAAGAGCCGCTGGTCGTATACATTCATTTTGTAGTGTGATTAATGCTTGTCGTTTCCTTTGTTTTGATCATCTTTTTTATGTTTTTATCAAGTTTTTGTTTACTTTCTGTATTTATTTCTGTCTTTGATGAATTTTTATTGCATTTATTTTTTGTGTTTGCTTATTTTATCTTGTTTTTCATTTCTTCCTGTTTATTCGTGTCAGGGTTGTATAAATAGATTTATTTGTTCACTTATGTAATATATATTTTTATTTTTTGCAGGGATCTGTGGAGCATTGTAGCATTGGTGTTCAATTGCTTTCTCAGCTCACATCGGAGATGAACCAGCTCAGTGAGACTGATGTGTCGTTTTCCCTTACAAAACACCGGAAAATCGCGTCGTCATTCCGGGATACTCAGCTGCTGGACATATTTCAATTGTCATGCAGTTTGTTGCGCACCGCTCTAGAGAATTTCAAGAATTTGAATTTCACGGATGAAGCGCAGCACGGACTTATGAACCATTTGCTCCGGTTGTCCCATAATTGTCTGACTTACGATTTCATCGGCACGTCGAACGATGAAAGCTCGGACGACTTGTGCACAGTGCAAATTCCCACCAGTTGGCGTCCGGTGTTTTTGGATTTCTCCACCTTACATCTGTTCTTTGACCTCTATGCCAATTTGCCTTCTAGCTTGTCCCCAATGGTACCTGTTTTATTTATTTTATTTCTGTTAATTCGTTATCTATTTATCCATAATTTACGAAATTAATGCCTTTAGTCTTTCTTAATTTTGGTATTTATTTCTAAATTGGGCGTAAAAGAGTAATATGGGAAAATAGTCCAAATATTATGGCGTTCTAATTTTACACTTAAACTTTAAATTTCTCCGTTGAAATTGTCTGAGCTTCAAAATTTCTAAACTATTTTTGAAATTTCATTATTTTCGAATCAGAAACTTGGAATTATAATATGTTTATTTTTAGGCTTTGTCGTGTTTGGTCCAAATTGCGTCCGTGAGGCGTTCTTTGTTTGACAATGCAGAGCGCGCAAAATTCCTTAATCATGTGGTGGCAGGCGTGAGACGAATTTTGGAAAATCCTCAAGTAATTTGACAAAATGAGGTAAAAAAATTTCTTTTTAAAAAGTTTTTTATTTTGGTTTGACAGAGTTTGACAGATGCGAACAATTACCACGAGTTTTGTCGGTTGTTGGCTCGTTTGAAGACGAATTATCAACTAGGCGAGCTCGTTATGGTCGACAATTACCGCGAAGTCATTCAGCTGATTGCAAAATTTACGGTGGAGTCGTTAAGGGTAAAACATTCGTCATAAATCTTCATTTTCGAGTTCATTGTTTTATTAATGCTCCTCGGTTCTTAGATGTGGCAGTTCGCCCCCAATAGCGTCCATTATTTGCTAAGCCTCTGGCAACGAATGGTGGCATCTGTGCCGTACGTGAAGGCCACCGAACCTCATATGCTCGACACTTACACGCCTGAAGTAACGACGGCGTACATTACGTCTCGCGTAGAGGCTGTAGAGATTATCATCAGGTAACAGAACAAATGGAAGCTTACGAAATAAGAGTTTGGCCCGTAATAACTTTATTCAGGACTAATTTTGTACTGTAGAACATTCCAATATTGCACCCTTTATAACGAACAGTAGATATTTGTGAAGGAAAAGCTCCCTGTTTAATAAAATGTACTTATATAAAATAGTAAATAGTAGCTGAAATAATAGCTAATATAGTGTAAATAATAGCTAATATAGCGAGCTTTACATATAAAATAACTTTATTTACAAAACTTTGAGTATGACATCCTTCATTTTGGACACTTATGTTTGGACACTTATGAGTTTCTGTTGATCTAAAAATATTTCTTGACCGTTGTTTAATTGTTTTCTGTATATGTATGTTACGACTGACAAAGGCATATATTAAAGATAATTTGTTTTTACGTTCTAGGGAAGGTTTGGAGGATCCGTTAGACGATTTGGGTCTGATTCAGCAGCAGCTTGAACAAATCTCAGTGATTGGGCGGTGTGAATACCCCAAGACTTGCACGTTACTAGTCCAACTGCTGAATTCGGCTGCGCAGCGGTACAGTGAGCTTTTATCGGACCCTAATCCCCGCCCCTTGGACATACTCATACAGGAAGGACGACTTACCTGGCTAGTTTACCTCATTGGGGCTGCCATCGGCGGCCGGGTGACTTTTACCACCAACGACGACCATGACGCCATGGATGGCCAGTTGGTATGCCGCGTGTTGCAACTCATGAACTTAACCGACTCAAGGTTGCCTAGCGGTGGAAGCCCGAAGCTCGAACTAGCCTTGCTTTCCTTCTTCGAGCAATTCCGCAAAATTTATGTTGGAGATCAGGTAATTGCTTTAATTAATAATATAATTAATTAACTGTTATTTTTCCGGGTTTTTCTTATCATATTTTTAATGTTTTGTTAGTTTATTTTCGATATTGGATTTTTTCTTATTCGTTATTAATTTTGCCTCTTAGTTTTTGTCTTCTGTCGTTCCTGTGTCTGTGTTTTCCGCTTTTCATTTTCAAAAATGCATGTGTATATATTTTTTCTTTTTTTATACTTTGGTTTGTCGTTTTAGGACTTACGTTTTTGTTTTTCACTTTATTTATTTCGTAGGTCGCATTTAGTAATGTTTTGTATCGAATTTGACTTATTCCAGGTACAGAAGACTTCGAAAGTTTATAGAGGGTTGTCTGAAGTGTTGGGTTTGAGTGATGAGTCCATGGTTTTAAGCGTTTTTATCAGGAAGATGTAAGTTTGGTACTTTTAATTCGATTTTTTTATTTGATTATCGTTGAGTCTTTCAGAATTACCAATTTAAAGTATTTGGGTGGAAGCGAAGCCATCATTACCAAGACGTTACAGTTACTAAATGAGCTTTCAGTGGGTTATTCAAGTGTTCGCAAGTTGGTTAAGTTAGATGAAGTGAAATTTTTACTCAACAGCCACACAGTAAGCCATTTTGGTATGAGATGCCTTTGAAATTAAAAGAGTTTAAACTTCTTATAGAGTGATGTGTTCCCCTTTTTGGGCCCGAACGTGCCCTTGGGTGATATGCGAGCCCGGTCTTCGTTTTATACATCGTTAGGAAGGTTACTGTTGGTGGAGTTAGGTGAAGACGAAGAGAAATTCCAGCAGTTTATGATACCGATGACGTCATCGCTGGAGCAGTTACGGGCAATGCTCAGCAATACAGAGCAGCCCATTTTTAACGCGGAAGAAGCCCAGAAAATGGTCATCGGCCTTGCACGCGATCTCCGCGGTCTTGCATTTGCGTTTAACACGAAAACTGCTTTTATGATGCTCTTTGATTGGATGTAAAATATATTTTTCTACATATATTCCAAGCTATTTGAGCGAAAGAGGCTGAAATTTCGTTTCTCTTTGTAGATATCCGGATTATACTCCTGTCTTTCTTCGAGCCTTACAATTATGGTACCATTTACCGCAAGTGAGCACTCCGGTGCTGAAATTGTTCACTGAGTTGGTCCAAAACCGGTCCCAGAGACTTCAGTTTGATGTTTCATCCCCCAACGGGTATTTACTCTTCAGGGAGGCCTCTAAACTACTTTGCACTTATGGTAAATAATCATTTAAACTCAACAAAAAAATAAAACAATGAAAAATCAAATAAAAGGAAAAAGTATTCTTTTATTTATTGATTTTATTTGACTCTCCTTTGTATTTTTCTAGGAAGCGGAATTTTGAGTGTTGATGCCCCCAAAGATCAAATTTATGCAATGAAGTTGAAAGGCTTTTCTATATGTTTTTCGTTGCTGAAAGCGGCATTGTGTGGCTCGTATGTCAATTTTGGGGTCTTTCGACTCTACGGCGACCCAGCGCTGGATGACGCATTGGCTACTTGGGTGAAATTGTTACTGTCAGTGCCCAAGCAAGAATTATTGGACTATCCTAAATTGAGCCAAACATACTATGTACTTTTGGAGTGTCTGGCACAAGACCATACGCCGTTCTTGGCGTCTTTGGAACCCCACGTGTTCTTATATGTGATGTCGACGTTGCAGGAAGGCTTGTCTGCTTTGGGTAGTTTATATATCCTTAGTATAAAAATAGTTTTATCAATTTTTATACTGTAGATACTATGGTATGCACTGGATGTTGTAACACATTGGACCATTTGGTGACGTTCATATTCCGACAACTTACTGGAAAAGGTATCACTTATTATTATTATTATTATTATTATTATTATTATTCCGTAACAATGTTCATATTTGGTTATTATTGGTATTATTAGGGAACCAGAGGCAAAATGCCAACAATTCGTCCAATTTGATGAGGCTTTTGGATGTCCAACCAGATTTATTGCAGCCTTTATTGTCGACGATTCTTAATATTGTCATGTTTGAAGAATGCCGCAACCAGTTTTCCATGTCGAGGCCTCTTTTGGGTTTGATTTTGTTGAATGAAGATGTAAGCCTCAAGTTTCACACACAATAAGTGATATTTTGTCTTTCTGCTAACGATTTTCAATTTTTCTTTTTTTTTCTTTTTACGAATTTAGTATTTTAATCAGTTGAGGGAGAATATTATAAGGAATCAGCCGTCGGACAAACAAGCTTCCATGGCACAGTGGTTTGAGAATTTGATGGATGGCGTGGAGAGAAATCTGTTGGCCAAGAATAGAGATCGGTAAACTAATTTTTTGAAATATTCAGTATGTTGATAATTGTATGCTTTTGTAGTTTTACTCAGAATTTATCCATTTTCCGCCGAGACATCAATGAATCGTTGAAAGGACCTTTGCAAACCAACGTGCTCAATACGGACATGATGACGTCATAGGGTCAATGATATTGACGGGGCGCACATCACTGTTGTAGATAATATCATGGTTTACGATTGCATGTTTGATAATTTCCATTGAAAAAGTGTGCGTTACGCTGCACCGTGCTTCTGGCCATACCAAGACTTAAACTTGAAAAATTAGAAAATACACCATGTTTGTGACATTCATGGTTAATGAGTTGCCGAGTCGGACAAGGTAAGTCTATAACTTACAGTATCCAGTTTGGACGATTTTAAAGGGACGACTGCACGCAAGTGCACGCTTAACTAGCGTTTTCGCCACAACATTATGGTTAACCGATTTGCATAATTCGAATTCAGGCTTTCTTATATTGGCTGCTCGAAACTCCTCCAATGTCGCAGATTTGTGAAGTTTTTTTTAACTCCACTGAAGTCTCCAACAAAATCTTTAAACCGCATGCAAGAAAAGGAGTACATTAAAAACACCCAAATGAGCAAAAAACTGAGCAGCCCTGTATACTTTTCCGTTCACGAACATTTCGTTTTACACTGTCAGAATTACATTGGCTGGCACGAAACACCAAAGCTTGATTCCTAATTGGCTTCCATTTAAACGTCCATTTCAGAATAAAGGAAAAAAGAAACATAATTATGCATCCCTGATAGGGGCGTAAGCATTGCCATGAATGCATTTTCCCTTTTGTGAATGGCTGACATAAGAACAGTCCAAAAAACTGAGTACCAACAAAGCGCAAAAAACGTTGCGCAAAATATTCGATTCCATCAAAAAACGTTACGAAGACAAAAAAAAATGCTTTGAAAACGGTCTTCTAGGTTATTATAGGAACATGGGACGTTTAAGTTTACTCTTTTAAGTGAAGCCGAATATTCTTCGAAAGAAAAAACAGGGGGTACAGACGTAACAAAATTTCTTGTCTTGGAATAAAAAAGGTTGTCGCACAACTGACCGAGCTTTGCTGTTGCCGGGTACACGAACTTCATCGCTACATAATTTTTTTCAAGATTATTTTCTTTTGTGTTCTTTTACCCGTGACTTAGTCTTTAGACACATTGGAACCCTTTTCCGTAACACTATCTCGTCCACAATTCTGTAATACTGCTCTTGGGATTCCTTTTTGTTCCGTCTTCCTTTCCTGCTTTTTGTTCTTTTTCAACACGTACAATCGACAAAAATCCACGAAGAATGTTACCAAATTGAACAAAAATTTAAAATTTTGTTCGAAACGTTTGACACAAAAATAATTTAAACACCTAAGTACCGCCTTGCTTTTGGTCAAGTTAAGAGAACAGAGAAAAAAGGGGACCAAACACAGTATTGAAATTCCCAAGACGTAAAAAACGTTGGGACTTACGAGCTTAGAAAAAAGGTGAGATTTTTGGAAAATCCAATACTAAACATCGCTTAACGTTGCACTTTTTTTTTTTACATTTTTGTCATATGTCGCCACCATTATTTGAAAACATCACAAGATTGACTCAATTTCCCCGCCGGTGCAGTCACAGATTCAATGACTTATTCGTACTCCAAGATTTGTTTGTGATAAAACAATAAATACCTAAAAATATCTATTTTAACTTGTTCTTCTGTAGAATATTTTGGGAATTTTACCCTTCGCTGTCCAAGACTTCTTTAATATTGGCTCGCGTGATCACGTGATCGTCGCATTTGAACCAAAGATCACGGTGCTGTCGAATAAATGCAGTATAATGGCCCGAATCTAACGATCCCACGTGGTTCACCACCGCAAACAATGAGTACCTTACACGAAAAATAATAAATAAAATGGAAATACATGGAATACGAAGAAAAGATAAATCAAACGAAAAAATTAATCAAATAACACAACAGTGAAAGCCAGGACAAATTATAATAAAAAATAAAACGGCTAATTAAACCAAGTAATAAATCTAATTAAAAAACTGCCATTGTTATTGATAAAGTATAAAATTTTAGAATAAAATTCTTACATGTTGTCGGCGTTGCCCAGAGGACGATGAGAATCCTGGTCGTTATTGTTTATGTTCCGACGATAGGACATGAAAGGTGTCATGTCCAGATACTCGGGAAAGGCGATGAACGAAGAGATCTTTTTGTGAAATCGATTGGAATGTTCGAAACGCTGTGGAAGAGAGACGCAAAGAAACCAAACTGTTAATTCTAGTGTTTGATATTTCAGAAACCGGCATTTTCATTGTACCTTGAGATGGAAGCTTGCCACAATGGGGAGTTTTTTCATGGTTAATTGCTTGGTAGACTCTTGATAAGACGCACAGCGCGAACACTTGATTTTGGCAGAGGATCCCAAGTGTTCAGCCCGCGTGAAGCGTTCCAAGCAATCTAATAATGAAAGGGGAGCCGAGGAGGATTGGGAGCTGGGGTCATCTTCCGGATTCTGACTGGAAACCTGAAGAGGGGACGGTGGACGTGAGGTATTCGAAGAGGATGAGCTCATGGATGAAGGTGTGGGGCCTAAATCCAAGGAAATGTCCCAAAACGGATCCACAGTTGTCGACACTCCACTACAAAAGCATTTCGAAACAAAATTAATAGTGAAATTACGTCGCAAGTGTAAACACAGCCTTACAGACTGGCGGATATTAGGTAGACACGATGTAATTTTACAAAAAAATAATTGTAGTATGTAATAAGCATCCAAAACTTTTCTTCAATATTTTTCTCTACTTTTATGTGACCTGTTTTCAGCTAAATTTATTCTGTTAATGTTAATTATTTATTATGTAAATTATTATGTTAATTATTAATGTTAATGTTAATTATTATGTTATTGAGTTATTTATTAATAGTTGTTTTGCTTTTATTCCATTTAAATCTTTTTACTGACTGATTTTTTTATTTCTCTATCCTTTAGTTTTGCAGTTTTGTTTATTATAGTTCGCAAATCTTTTTAAAGGAAGATTTTAAGTTTTGACGTACTTGCAAGCTTGGCAAACGACGTCGGACTGAAGTCCCCCGGTGAATATTTGATCTATAATACAGCTGCATTGATGAGGTGACGTATCTTGATTGTTGTTGGTGGGCGGTCCTTTGCAATGTCTATGGAGCACATCCAAAGTAGCGATGAAGAATTCGTGAGCGTCTTGTTGTTCATAGCCAGCCAAATGACGAGCATGCGTCCAAATGAGGTGCAGCAATCGATGTAAGGTCAATGGAGTTTTTTTCCCAGAGTAAAACTAAAACCAGAATGACGTCATCAGACAAAAACGATACCGGTATTGCGTAATATAAACCCAGGCTCTTGTGGCGCTCGTTTGCCCCGGATGGGGTTAATGTCTCCTAATTCCGTGTAGCTTTTGTCTTACCTCTTGAAAGAGTCGCGAGATCTCACACACTAAACAACGCCCGGGTTCATCTTGAAATTGGCAAACGTGGCGATCCGAGAGGAAATAGTCACGCAGCAAAGGGGTATGAGTCAACGCTTGCATGATACAGTTCATAAAGCAGGTATTGCCCAAGTTTATCAGTCCTCGCAAACCTAGAGAATAATAGAATAAGAATATCAGTAAGGCGTCAAAACACATAAATAACTAAAACGTTTAGGTCTTTTTGTGAACTTTTGCATATTTATAACTTCACAGTTTAACTGCGGTAGGTGCCAGATAAATCCACAAATTACTTGTAAGCTTTTCAATTTGCAAACATCTTTCTTACAAACTTTTATATCGTTATTTCTCCTTTTATTATATGCGACGCAAGTTTTTACAACAGAACTGTAATTTCAATTCTTAATTTTCGTCGTACGAAAGCTTGGGAGACAATAGCTAAGAAAAAGTGTTCTACGCTTATATTACCAATGGTGGAGTTTTCTGCCAGTTTCTTGCGACGTGTATGGGCTTTTAGCAGCTCGATTTCAGCTTCCGAGGGTTCCCATGGTTTGTAGATTTCACCCAAGCCAATAGATCTAGCCGCTTTGCTTTGATGTTGCCAAGCGATAGCTTCTAACTCTTTGTCATAGACATAATCCCCACATTGGAAACAGCAGACGGCCCCGTAAGTCAGATCCACAGCTAACATAAGAGTGCATTAAGCCATTAGCAAAGGGTATGCCTTACGTCAGTGGAAAATGCTTATAAATTTTACCCAAGAAATGTTTCCTTTGCTGGCTGTGAGCTTGAATGTGACCGGCTCCATAACATCCAAAGAAAATACAATGTAAGCAGGCATGCAGCCGAGGTCCATAGCTTTGGCAAACATGACAAAGACAGGACTTAGCCTAGCAAATGTAGAAAATTGCATTATTGGGGTAAGTATTTGGTTCTGACGTCGTTGCTTGTCGTTCGACGACGACAAGTCAATACAAACAAGGGTTTTAAAAAAGGGAAATTATGTTGATATTCCGCTTACTTTGCGTATTCTGGCTTCTTTGGAAGTAGACGCGACAAAGAAAGAATGGATCAGTTTGTACGGTTGGGCACCTTTGGCTGCTTTAAAGTTGTTTAGATGAAGACAGCCATGGTGGCTCATTTCCTTTCCCGGCGGCTCGACCACTGACAAATGAAGGCAACGGTTAAAGTAAATAGACAAACTCGGCGACGTTCAAACAAAACAAGCGAGTAAATGCAAGCACTCGGTGCTGTCTCGTTCAGGCTCATGAAGTCCGCACATGAAGAAATCCCATCAAACGTTGAATCTGTTTTCTCGCACGGTTCTGCTAATGAGTAATGGACACGCACCCAAGAGATGGCAGCACGCGCAGAACCGTTAGTGACCGTGTTAGACTGTAGAAATTAATCACCATACCGAAATTTTCGCGAATATTCTTGCAAAACAGTCAAAATACTAAGAATATTATGAAATTCTTAATGTAATAGACTAACAAGAATTTATATTTTTTTCTTAGAATTCTAAACGAATCTTAGGTATAAAGCCGCCTGAAGGACAGAATGATAAACGCTGATAATTATTCTGTTTTATTCGTCTCGTCGCTCTTTAATTTTAGAGCCACGAGTAAAATTGTTTTTAAGAATGTATTTATTAATTTTTAAAATATTTTCTATTAGGTTATGCTTGTATTGATAAAATGAGATTTTTTATTATTAAACATATCGATAAAAACCTTATTCTTCTACGCAGGGCAGTTTTTTTTAAATATCGAAATATCGAACTATATTTTTTTAAAACACAAAAAATTAAGAAAAAGTAGCTAACGAAAGAAAGCTGATTTTTATGAAAACTATAATTACGCATGTAGAGAGAAGACAGGCAGTATTGTTCACGCCATTTTTGTTTTTAAGCGAATCGAGATCTAGAAGGTTTTCTCATATAATTGTTGCTTTCTACCTCGTATTTTTCTCATGTAACTTACGTTATTATATGCGACTCTTATTACGGTATATTACGCTATTACT
>JAGQDJ010000341.1:0-19535 GCA_022885665.1 Triops longicaudatus
TGCACCGAGCAAGAAGAACACAACAGACAAGACGGCGAAAAATGACATCACGTAGCTGGTAAACACCAGTATATTCAAGAGTTCTCTCGCTTTCTTCACAAGACTTCTAATTCGTTCGTAATGATTTCTTAGTTGATGTATGGTGTCTTTATACAACACCGATGATTTCTCGCTCTTCGCCACCGTCGCCGAATCCCCATGACCAAAGAAGTTGTTGTATTGGGTGGCCACGTGGCCCCCCAATTGTGGCTAGCTGAGCGAAACGTCAGCCATGAAAGTATCTTGGATTCTATGAAGTGATAACGCCAGATGTCGGTAAATGTAACTCGGAAACGCATACCCGATTTCGCTAAGAAGCATGTGATAAAACATTAAGCATGAGTAGATGGCATAGTAAAGATAAAAGTAACGCGAATTTCGAAGAAATTCCGAACTAAGGACTGCAGAAGCCGCTAGGGGGTATTGTAGTCCAAAGTAGACCATGTAAAGCGCACTAAACATTACGTTGACAAAAATGAACCAACTGTATGCGTAGCAAAATGAACTTGGGTGAGAACCGTTAGTACGGTGATGAGTTTCTTCAAGTTGCCACCAGTCTTGGAAAAAACTATAAAGCGATTTTCTTTTCCACGTTAGGATTACAAGAGTAGTTAGAGACAGAGGAACCTGGAGATATCGGGAGCAAATGGCAATGATATATTCCATGTTTTGGGTATTAGTTGAAGAGCGTATTAAATAATAGACGTTGCAGGTGACATCAAATAAGAGACCAAAGAAGATGAAACCAATGACTATGTAACGTAGACACCGTATTATTTTGTTAGCAGGTAATGGATGCGTCCACGAAACTAACGCACTCGTTACGAAAGCTAATTTACAGAAAGGAGATGTGCTTCTTTCCAAAGGAAGTATAAACTTTTGGTCAGACATGGTTAAGTTCGCTCATGTATCTGCTGCTGTCCAGTCAAGACTGGCGACGTGATGTTACGGCAAAGCAAACGATGAAGTGTCGGAAAGGTCCGAGAGGGGGACATAGTGGTGCCTTTTTTAAGTAATTATTCATGTTTGAAAACTAGGCTCAACACCGTTTTTTTTTATCAAAAAGAGGAATAAAATTTATATTTCTTAATTAGACCAGAATACTGCATAAACTAGCTTATTTCTATTCATCTCATTTAATAGAAATCTACCATACTTCTTTATATTGATCGATACCATCAAAAGAAGCGAAGAGCTAACACTTCCTCCCTTTGTTTGGCCTTTTAGCTTCGACACTCTATGCAATGGATTTGAATTCTTAAGAGCCTAATAGAGAAGAAAGCTTTGACAAGCTTCAATACCACTTGATGTTTTATCGATCGTATCTACTAAACGAAAAACACCCATGTTTACATAAACATGACAGCGTTAAAAAATAAATAAAAAAGAGAATATACTCATGTGCATGGCTGAGATTTTTATCGTTAAGGAAGTGAATGGAAAATCTTTTGGAGTGAAATTCGTCACGAACAATTTTCTGGTCTCCCAATACACTGTTGGTTTACCCAACTTGATAAAGAAAGCTAACTAAGTGCGATTTACGAGGAAGCGATTAATAAGCTATGGAATCGTTTTAAGCCCTTGGTGAACTAGTGAAAGAAGCGTGGAAAATCTGGAATTTCCTGTTTATAAACTCCGTGGTTTCGTTCCAGAACATCTGCAATATTGTGTTATTTCTAACGCAGAATCTTACATGTGTCTTGAGCAACCAACCAATGACCCTTGAGGGCCCCGACGACGCAGTTTTCATTATTTCCGTCCAAGTCGTTCAGATAGCGAAACTTATCGTCGCTACGAATATGTACAACTATTTACCGAAACAGTTACCAGAATTCAGAGAAACATGAGTCAAAATTTCAACCGTTTACGTTACGTATTTTCAAAAGAAGAACGGCAGCAATTTTGTGATTTTCTTCTTTGTGCGAATATGAACCAGTGGTCTGAAAGCTTTTGAGCATGTTCACTATAACGAGTAGTACGTTACTGTCAGGGAGAAGTTTGGCCGTGACGGAAGCTGTTTCGTTCATGCAGTCTCTTAAATAAAACGCCCACGNATATGAACCAGTGGTCTGAAAGCTTTTGAGCATGTTCACTATAACGAGTAGTACGTTACTGTCAGGGAGAAGTTTGGCCGTGACGGAAGCTGTTTCGTTCATGCAGTCTCTTAAATAAAACGCCCACGTACTGTCAAATCTATCGAAATCAGTATTTTTGCGGACTGTACTTCCTTTCTGTGGACTGCACTTTCCTTGTTTAAGGAAAGTGAATGAAAACTAAATTAATGGATCGGGAAAAAAGCAACTTTTTAAGGAAATAAAAAACAATAGATATGTTAAAACATCAAATAGAACATGCCATATAAATGTTAAAACCTCAAAAGAAAGTATTTGACGTTCTAAAATAAGATAGTATACAACAAACAAGATCTTGTAACCTTAAAGCATATTGGGCGTACGACCTAAAAAAAGGGCACTATAGGGGTTACCTTAAATGCTGGTTCAGCGCTTGCTCCGGCAGTTGTGCCACTGTAGCGACGAAATAAAGGCTTCTGTGCGACAGCCGCCATGTTGTGGCCAATTTGCTTAGCTTTTTCCATTGTAACTTGGATTCCAAGAAGAGCTGCTGCTATCATGGCTGCTATGATTATCCTAGTGACAGTCGTGAAACAAAGTAGTGAACAACATGCAACTGGTATGGGTTCGTTGTTTAGATTCAAATGCGTAACTCTATGCACGCCACAGAGGTAAAGGCTAGTCCCAAAAGGAGAAACGGGTGGACTCGCTCGACGAGCTTAATTGTAATGACAACTTGACTATACGTCGTCATAAATGCAACGTCAGGCCCCAGCAGCCTGGTTGGTTGTTTTGTGATGCTATTGACAACGGCATTTAATAGATAGTACGTCAAAGCTAGGAGGAAAACGAAATTGGTGACGTAGCTCGAAAACAGCACGAAACCAAACAACTTCCCTGCCTTTTTCACTAAACCGTCCACGGTCTCAAAACCATCCCAAAGTCGACGAAGAGCCTCTTTTTTAGTTATCGATGGAGTCTTTCTCTTTTCCCGTTGAGTCAACGCAGTACTCACGCTATTGTCTACAAAATTACTTGTCATTGTTGTCAGGGAGACACAAGGGTTATCGCATTGTCGCTCAATAAAAGCCAAGTTTGCAGAAAAACGTAGATTGAAAATCTCTGCCACGTGAAAAATACTAGGGCAATGAGAGGCAAAGGGTACTGGAGAAACCGAGATAATATAGCGACGAATTGGTTCTGGTCCGCGATTACCTCGTTAGACTGATAATGCGTGACAGCGTAGGGCAGGTCCCAAAACAAACCCAGGGCTGTTGATGCCACAATTGTGTAACGTAAGACGAGCAGAATTCTCTTTTGGGCAACGGGCGTTCCCATGAAATCAATGCACTGGTGCCGAAGGTTAATTTGCAGAGAGGGGAGAGACTTTTGAAAAGGAAGGACGAAATTTTCGATAGCCTTTGTAACTTTGTTTGTGTCTTAGTCAGGGCCGGATTAACATTTTGTGGGCCTGGCGCAAGTTATATTGATAGGCCCCTTCCGTACTTTTAAATTCGACTCAAAACTGGAGGACACGTAGTCGTTTTTCAACCAGAACTACCGAGTTTTCGACGGGTGGTACAATGTTCAATGCAACGAAGCCTCGAACCTTTACTCCATCAACGCTGATTTGTACAAAGATGTCAATGGAAACCCGATCTAAATCCATTTATCCTTCGAAGCATAGTTTAGGAAAATTCGCTGAAAGCTAAATTTCTAAAAAAAAATTGGCTTTAAGCTAGTTCCTGATATTAGAAAGGCTGAAATGAGAATCCAACTGGTAGCCATGTGCAATTTTATGTTTACTGTTTTATACGTTCAACGGCTTCCTCTTCATTACCAGGGTTTGGGGAATTGTCGACATGCCCTACGTGTGNCTCGCGAAGTCTAGTGACAAACTCCGAAACCGAACATGTATATTTTTCAAAGCGTGTGTTAAATGACTAGCATGAAATAATTTACTTTATGATAGTTTAGGTATAGTAACTCAGGTTTAATTGCGTTAATTTCGATAAGTTTAATTTGTACTTTACTGTTATAAACCCGCCTTCGATTTCTAATTTTCCCCGTCTCAGAAACTGAAACTAACCTAATTTATTACTTTTTAACGTATTTAATCCCGGCACGTCTATGCAATTCGTGGAAAAGTCAATGCAAAAGCTAAGTCAGTTATGTCAGATTACATTAGGTTAGTTAAGTCAGGTAAGGTTAGGGCCTAACCTTGCCTGACTTAACTAACCTATATTGTATAGCGAACCGCCCCCCTGCATATTGTATACCGATACAGCAGTTAGCGGGGACACACACACACACACATACACGGTCACTCACTCATAAAAAAAGGCATTAAATTTATTTGCACGCATGGTTTGGTGGGCCCCTGAAGCCTGTGGGCCCGGCGCACTTGCGCCATGGTTAATCTGGCCCTGCGTCATGGTAACCGTGCTGCGTTTGAAAATGGCGATTTCTTGACGATGTAATTGTCTGTTTTAGAACTTTTCGTACAATGTACTATTTCTTAACGGAGATGAAGCTAAAAACTTCCAATGTCCTAGCAAATAATCAGTTTAGGAAGGACCGACCCTCTCACAAAAGATCCATTACACTGGTTAATATTGCACTGCAGTCACATCACTCTTAGTTTTTAGTTGAAAATCAATAAGGTTTTTACCGGGTTAAAATGTAACCACCAAAAATGGGACTGCTGGTAGGCTGAGTTAATCTTACTTACCAAAATCCAAATCGTGTTGCAAGTTTGGCGCCACTGTGCTATTGTCGAGCAAGCCCATTAGATGGTGAGCAACAGAGCCCACCACTTCGCAAACCAAGCCATCAAGTTGCCATGTGCGATAGGCAGGGACCGCGTTGCTGGTCCTAAACTAACGTCATCAGAGGAAAAAGATAACGCGCGTAACAAGGACAATTAAGAACAGTACTTCTGTGTGTTTGCAAAACGTGTACGAACCTTGTGCACTGTCAAGTAACCTCGTCTTTCCAAATTCTTTTGCACAAGTCACCATGAATGTAGCAGTTCTGTAGCTAACTTCTGGGCTCGATGGTGTTTGAAAGCTGCCGCTGTCAACCAAGTGGCTAAAAGGGGGATTTCCGTTAACCGTAAGTCTGGGTACTTGTCATTAATACTTTAATAAATAGGTGGTTTTCCTTGCAGCAAAATGTCGTTGTTATTATTCTTATGTTATTGCTATTGTAGGTAGTTAAGAAGAAGAAAAAAACACAACTCGTTACGTACTTTAAACTAAGCTGCAAAAGCGCGAAAGCAGACAAAAAGGACTCCCGGAAGCGGCGACCTTGAAGTGTTGCAACCGGGAAATCCTATACTTCAGCTTTCAAACATTACATTGAATGCTGTACCCTTTTGCAGCTCTAACTACAATGTGTGTATTCATTGGACTCGAATCATTTCTTATAAGCTGATGTACACATGTTTATTTCTTGCGAGAAAAATTGGGACCATCAGCTAAAATTTAAATAAAAAATGACAAAATGGCGCCTGACATCACATATCTCGTTTAACTAATTGTGCACTTGCAGATGAACAGCGAATTCTTTCAGTAGCTCTTCAGGTAGACTTTCAATCAAGTCCGGTATTTCAACGCTGTGAAAACATTTTGTTTATTATGTGCATTCTTCAATCTCAAAAGTTTTGCATTTCCTAGCGTAAGCACTCGCCCAAAGTCGTTGCGCAGAACGAAACAAATGAAGAAGCTCAGTACAGCTAGTCAAATTCAGGGGCGGCGGTTCAGTGTGTTATTTCCGGTAGAAAAAGAAAATTACCACTGATAGTGGCTGTTTTAGTCGAAAGAGAACAATATTTCGAGTATTCAAGTTTCTATGACTGCTTTTTAAGTGTCGCACACTTTTTGCAAGATGTCAAGTAGCAAGTCTTGTAGCAAGCTCCTCTTTTATTAATTTATATGTGTCTTATCTCCGCCGCTTCATGCCCAAATAGGCTCGCGGTAAATGACGCTGTATCACGTTTGCGGTATGGATATCACGTTTACTAATTACGATTACTAATTACTATTATTAGTTAGTGTTATTAAAAGCCCTGTTCAAACATTCGTGAGATAAGCGAACAAAACGGAAAACCAGCTCTTCTAAATGGATTTCTATAAAGTATTGTAGGTAAAATACAGTGGTACCCCGTTTAACGAACCTAATCCGTTCCAGTGTGGCGTTCGGCTTAAGAAGCGTTCGTTATAAGAAATGCAATTTCCATAAGACTCAGTGAAAATAGTTTTAATTTCGTTCCTGAGCCCGGACTGAAACCTAAAAAAGTTGATTTGAACATCGGAAAAAATACGAAGATATACTGACTGTCAAAATAAATATTTTAAATACGTAGTAATCAGTTTTGTTCAGTTAGTGGTTCTAGAGACCACTCTAAGTTACACGAAATATTAGATCTTTTTACCTCATTCATTGAAAGAATCCGTCTAATGTAGCTTGCTTCTGTCTCTTATTTAATACTGTTCTGCAAGGTGCAATGCATTGTCGTTGAATATGTTTAAGCATTTCTTTGCTTCAACCTGGTTTGGATGCCACATTTTTCTTGAAATTCTTCCTATTTTGTAAAAATCGTTTGCGTCTGCTGTAAGCGTAGGGGAGTTAGTGCGCTCATCCACCTCTTTCTCGGAAGAAATCTCTTTCTATTCTTCTTGTTACCAGAATTCTCTGGTGCCATTTAAGCACCACTTTAATTGAAAAAAACAATAAGTAAAACTAGGTAACCAGAGATACACAAGCAGGTTATTTCTCAGAAAAAACCTGCCTGGCGTGGGGGAGCCAAGTTCTCGTCCGCAATACATGACGTGCAGACTGGGAAATGTAACTGCCAATTTTAAATAATTTTTTGATCACTCAAAGCTATTCATTGCAAGAGGCTGAGTTTCGTTGTGCAATTCGTTTTTACGCCCCGCGAGTTCGTTGTTCGTTATACAATCCGTTCGTTAAACGGGGTACCACTGTAAAGTAATTGGAGACCGTTAATCAGTAAATGTTCCCATACGGCCGATCAAAAATATTTACGTAAGCCTACCCAAATTTGAGGGCAAGAACTTAGTTTGGATTTTTTTTTTTTTTTTTTTTTTTTTTTTTTTTAAGTACTCTGAAAACTACTTTCACGATTCAGGGTTCTGGTGCGAAGGATTGGGGGAGGACTTGGAGGTTTCGGAGGTGTTTTTCGTATACATGTTCTTTTCTTGACGTTTGAGATGTTTCCTTCCTTCGTTGTTATAAAATAAAAATTTTGGAGGGGTCAAGTCTCTTAAGTCCTGACACGGCCTTGTTATGTTCATAATTTGCTTCTTGAATTTAAAATTTTAAAAAATAATCAATAGGCGGAAGCCAAGACAGGTATTAATAACGATCTTTTTAATTAAATTAAATCAGTAGTAGGGTTAAATGTCAAGGAAAAGAAAGAAAATTGCCGAATTTATCTTCAAGTTTTAACTTGCAGAAGCATTTCCGCAAACACTACCACTGTAGTCACTAGGTATTGCCAACTATAGCATTGTTGTCGCGAAATTTCGTTCACATATTGAACCACTTTTTCAAAGCACTTGCAAAGCATTCCGTATTATTCGCATTTGCACAAATGGAAAACATTTCCAGCTTGTTGATTTGCATGAGTTTTAAGGTAGCTTAGTAAATATAACAATCGAAAGACTTCAATCTATTTCTTCCAAAGAAAAACTGTGAAACAGGTTTTATTGTACTAGCATATTTTCTTTCTGATGAAATTATTTTTGCAGCTAAATTGCCCTTCCTGTTGTGACCTTTTTACAACCATAAAGCGTTTTATCCATCCTTTTTTTTTCTCTGTCAGGTATAATAGGTTTCTACAATTATATAGAGGCTAGACAATTGTACGCTGCAGCGACTATGGGCATCTGAAAGGCTAGACTCCAGCCTTTCAGTTGACCTTAGTCGCTGTAGCGTACAACTGACCCGCATGTAACCAATCCGCTAATATGCAAACCCGCCACTGGTTGGCAACATATAGTGGCCACGACCGACGTGCAGAGAACATATGAGTGAAAAATACAGTGAGCACAAGATCGAAACGCGTCGTAATTTTAGTACAATTATCCGGCTTTAAACATTCATCAGTCGTACATATGTGTGTAGGTTAAGACACCTAAGCCATTACAATCGCCTCTAATACTTTCTTTTCGCTTGTACAGGCCAACGCGTGGAATATCGGTCGTCAGCATGGCTGTACATCCACAATTTAAGTGGTTTCAGGGCGATAATGGTCGACGAGCCATTGACCATGTTTTTATGCCACGGCAATTGCCAGAAAAATTCGATTCACTGGAGGAGCACAGACCTGAACTTTGTCTGTATGCTATGCTAGATTGCGTCAGTGATCTTCCCGACGATGTCTGTCTAAATTACATTCCCTGTACCAAGCAAATGCTCAGTGAATGGGCTTCTCTGCAGCGCTCAGTCCTCGACTTTTCCAGGATAAAAGATGCGCTGAACAACACGAAGCACAAAGTCCTATTAGCCTTGTATCTAGTAGCCCAGAATGCTACGATTGTCATTCGTCAGCAAGATGACCACATCAAAGTTTGGGCCTTTGATGTCCACGCACAGTCTGCGCTCTTGACGCAAGCGCCTCAGGCGTTGTATGGTGTGTTCCCAAGAGCGGCGGTGAGGGGTTCTCCGGACGTCATTCTTACCAGCGATTTTGCCCATCAGCTCTTCCAGCTCCATTCGTTTCCATTCAACAACGCCCAGAGAACATCCTTCAAACACGGCGTAGAAGTGACTGAAACGCGAGACGCGACTGACCCAAAGTACGTGTTTGAATGGCTGTTGAGCGCGGTTGCGACCGAAGTGGACCCGACTGCTCCACGCTTGGAGAAGAAAGTGCGCGACACCGTGGTCTACACAAAGGGTGAACTGCCCTGGCGACGCTCGGGCATTTACCTCTCGCTGAAATGGGTGTTACACGCAAGTTTGGTGGCAGAACTGGGTCACGTTAGCGGCACGTGCTTTTATAAAGCGTGCGTGCTTAAAATCGCCTGCCGCCTTGCGGCAGAGCAGTACGCGAACGTAGATTTGGACTTACGGCAACAGATGTTGAATAAATGCGCGCGGAAGCTGAGTAAACTGGAATTACTCTTAGAGAAAGAGTCACCAAAGCTTACTAACGTGCAACTGAAGCAGACTTGCTTAGAGATAATAAGGGCCGCACACGGAACCCTCAGCTTTTTAAACGAATTTTCGAAAATTCTGTGGGAAGGGTACCAAGAAACTTGGCGAAAAGAATCTGACTGGGTTTTAGAGCCCGGTAGCTTGGATTTACAGGCGGATATAGAGCAGCAGTTGCCTAAAAGCAAGACATTTCTTTTAAAATCGATCAATCGCGAAGCCAGTGACAACCAAGTTGCTGTGGAAAAGGCCGTTACCACGTTCACCACCGAGTGGGCCAATCCCAGTAACCGGCTTTGGATTTTGCATAACGAAGAAGAAGAAACTTTCCAGCGTTTCATGTCTTCGACGACCGTTACCTCTTTGTTTAGCAGCTTGGATCTATATATTGAACGGGCAAATAGCTACTACGACGATCCCTATGGGTGGAGCCGTAAAATCTTGTGTATTTACTGCAAAGTTGCCATGATCGATCGCGTAGTCTGCCAAGAATTGCCTATTCTAAAAGAACACTCCACTGATGTTGATCCTTCGTACTTACGCTACTTGGTCTTGGTCGATTCCAACCTTCTTAAAGTTCTCGAAAAGGTAGAGTCCTATTTCGCAAACCGGAATAAATCCAAATATCCAGGTCCATTAGAGGAAAAAGTGTCGCCCAATTCGCTCGCGGTGCGTTTCGCCGCCCAGTGCGACTCCATGGAACAAACTCGGCAGCAGATATTAGCCGAATCTGCGAAGCAAGAGCAAGCCAAACGCGAAGAAATCCGGAGAGCCGAACAATATGTAGCAAATTTACGAAAAAAGGCGGGCGCCTCGCAACACGAATACAGTAAAGAATTTGATTTCACAGACAGAGTGTTCAAAGATGTTCACAAGCGTGAGTGTAACCGTTGTCGTTACGAAGAAGAAATGCAAAGCTATTCCATGGAGCTGTACGAACACCTGTTACCGGAACGGGTAGACTACCAGCGTGCAATTGTTTTCGAATTAACAAGTCTACCGAATGTCAATTTGTGGTGGGATGCTGTCCTACTAGCTAACCGAGCTGTAAAAGCTTACGAACCCCAAAACCTCAAAATTCACTTGCACTGGTCCACATCCCACGTCTAAGCATCTGGAGTACGAGAACTTCCCGTAAAGTTCAGCTCGTGAGTACGATGAAGTCATTTCTTCAAATGCATTACAGGTCCCGGCGCGTTATCACTTCAACAGAAAACGACTTCATTGTCAAAAACGCATCAAACTGCGTTTACAGTGTGGACAATTTCAATGTCCAGGACAGTCCGGAGAAAGTCAGAAAAAACTGTACCTATTCGTTAGAGAAAGAAGCGTATAAACCGTTGCAGAATTTCATGGGTTTCACCCATCAGGAAAGTAAAGTGCTGGCAGACCAGTATCTTTGCTCCCCGGCGATGAAACTACCCGAGTTCGTAACGTTTGGCTGCGTGCGCGCGGGCCAACGGCTCCAGTGGCACAACCTCTACGCCGCGTTACACCAGCGGACACTGACCTTCGGTGAGAAGGATGTCATGCAGTTGGTCTGCCAAGCAGCGTGGCAAACCTGCGATGCAACGGATGTATTCCCTTCTGAGACCCTGAAGTGGATGCGCAACGTGCACGGCGTCTTAGGGGAGGATTTTGTCCACGCGTTTATAGAAGAACTGGAATCCTATCTCATGACCGTCGAGAAAAATTGGCAAAACCATTGGGCTCTCGGTGCAGTAGTTGTCCTCGCTGTTAGGATCTTTGATATAGCCAGCACTTCGAGACTACAAAAATCTTTGGTTGAAGGCGGAAAAAGCTATACAGTAGCGTTCTTGCGTCAGTGCCGATCACTGGGTGTAACGTGGCTGGGAACCATCGAAACCATCGTCAAAGATGCAAACAAAGTGGATTTGGAAGATTTGGTTTCGCTGCGCCGACGACTGGTGGAGATTGCGTGCTTTATTATGCTGAGTTACAATACCTACCCTACGTTAGTACCAGAGCTTTTAGCAAACCAGGGTGACATCCTTCACTGGCTGCGAGCCGTCATCTGTATATGCGACAACACGGTTTTGGTGAGCAAAAACGTTCAAGGATTTAGCGGCTCGTTGTTGCTGTTAGTCCAACGCATTGCATTTCAACTGAAGGACCGTTTGGCCGAGTTATCATCTCCAGAGATGTTCCAAGAATGCGTGAGGAATTACTATGCAGACGGAGATGTGGTTCCGGATACATTTAGTCTAGTGACAAAGAACGCCCTTTGGGCGCAGTTCCGTTGGACTGAAAATGCAGCGGGCACTGTTCCAGCGTACATCCAGATCAATCTGCTCCAAGGCGATTTTTGGATCAACGGTTCGCCGTTAGGTCGCCTGGGCAAAGAAATTAGTTCAAAAGAGACGTACAAAAGACTCTTCGAGGATACAATATTGGACGTAGTATCCTACACCGACGCGTTCGGAGCCCCTGCTCGACGCACAAAGTACGATTACAGTGGTTCGTGGTTCATTTTTACGCCAGATCGCATTGACGAATTACGATCTGATGGACAACTGTTGCACATGATCCCAGATCACTACTTCATAGACGATTTGCCTGCGTCGTTTTCTCGGGATTATAGCCATTGGCTATGTCCCCGTACCAAAATGCTGTACTTCCGCGAAAAGACTTTCAAACACCCGAAATTCGCCGACTTGAACCACGCGGAGTTTATCCTCAACTGTTCCAGCTTCACTCTAACCAACAAAGAAGGCCAATTCTTAATCGATCTCAATAGTCCGACTGCTAAAAAAATGACAGACATTTTTGGACGACTGGAGCTCCGTCCGTTTTTACACATCTGGCACTCGGATGATGCGAAGACGTTGCTGTTGGTGCGGCTGACACGACATGGGCTGGAATTCAGCGTGTGTCCACGCACTGGCATGGTTAGCTGCGTAGAACACGTGGGTTGGGTCGTTAGCACCAGCCAAAGCTTGGGAACTCTGATCGGTTTGCGCCAAGTGTTGCTCCTGGAAACGCGCTCCCGTGTGGCTCAGAAGATGGCGTTGGTGCCGCATGGAACGCTAGCCTTGTCTTCTGAACCAAAGAATTCTTGCCACCATCATCTGGACATTAATTTAGCGGAGTTCAAGAGACCTTCTTACTTCAGCTACAAAGTCGATTGTAAATTGCGGTGCATGACAGGACCAGCGAACCAAACCGCGTGGCTGTATCTCGCCGCCTTGCACGCTGGCACTTCTTCTGTGTTAAGGGACGGGTTTACTGGCATGACAGGCCTAGAGATGGCGTTCTACATCCTGCAGTCGCCCAGGTGTTGGTCCGGCCGACCTTACGACGCTGCTGCGTACGAAGTCCTCCAGTTTGTCAACAGTCTGTCTCCGCTACGCAATTACTACCCAAAACATTTGAAAGCAATGGAAACAGTTACGTTTCCTGGAGTTATACCGTCGCTTTGTGCCCACGATGGCTACCACTTCATTGCGCGAAAACTCGTCGACGACAGCGAACGCCTTGGTTTCTTGCATGGTAAGCAACAGACTGTTACGCAAGTCGCGGAAGGTCGCGATTTGAGATTCAAATGCTATTACGATACTCTGGCAAACTACAATCCATTAGCCCAGCTGAATGCCGAGTTCACACCAGTGCGCAGCGCTCCCACAAAAAGCTTAGCGTACCCGCTAGTTTGGCAAGAGGATGGCAGGGTGCGGTACGTTGCAAATGCCATACGAAAAAATGTGGCACTCGACTTTGGGTTTTCAGAAAAGAGCCTTTGGATTTCATTAGTGGACCAACTTGATTCGAGCTATGTTCCTGAAGAGTTGGATGCTGGGAGGGAGTGGAACAGCCATAGTTATGCTTCTTGGTCAAGTATGTCCATAAAGCACATGTTTTTCGCCCTAGACAAACATATCAGAGAAATGTGGGGGGCAGTTAACTACCGTTCGTTTTTTTTATCGCTTTTAACTTACACAAACCCAACCTTGATCGAGTTAATAGCTGCACTGACTGTGACGACATATAGCAGCACAACAGAGATGTCGTCCCAGAGCCTTCGACCACCTTCTTTGAAATCGTACTGCATCGTGAAGCCACGGCTGACCAGCGACGTCTTTTACCAAATCCACAGTTTCAAAGTTTACTGTCAAAATTCTGTAAGTACTGAATTTTTCGGAAGTATTGAACTTAGACTTCTTGTTTTTTTTTTGCCTTCACCAATTTTCTTGGCTTTAATTGTTTTGAAAATGGAATCTAAAATAAGCTTAAGCTGAACCTAATCTAATCTTACTTAACCTAACCCAAGGGAATTTGTCCTACTTTACATACACTGTAAGAAAAAGTGTCGGTATTTTTATAAAGATTTCTTGTCGCGCCCTTCATTGTTAGCAATTTCTTGTAGGAAAAGTTCAAATTTAATAAATTTAGACATATTTGTAAGTTATCTTACAACTAATTGTGGGAAACGAATTGCTGCACAAGAAATCTTTGGAAGAATACCAAACTTATTTCAGCAGTGTAGGCATTCGCACAGTCTCAGCAACCTTTTCTTTTATAGCTGGTAACGATTTTACTGTGGATTTTGAAACAAACGAACCGGCACCTAACCCACCATGACATCAGAAAACCTTACTAACCACATACATCCTGCTTTGAACAGAAGCACACATACCGTAAACTGGGGTTATTTTGAAAATAATCCCTTTTTTCGTTTTCTTGTCTATTTCTAGTAAAAGCAAAGCGAAAAGTTTTGGCTGTGTAGAATATAGTGTAGAATCGAATGAGCTGAGATTTTACCCTCGTGGTAGCACGAGTTTCATATTTTTAAAGTAGGCGTTTATATATATAAGCAAAAGCACGGCCTTTGGACGATTTCGTATGTATCAGTATTTTTTTTGTAGTGATACAATATACAGTTTAACGAAATAAAGCATTTACAATATTTAGAGAGAATTTTCACCAGTAAGTAATTTTCAATTGGGCTTTTACAATGAAATAACGTCAGAAAGTTAACTTTTTTTCTGCTTTTGAACCTAGTTTACAGTAACGATACGCTGTTTCCACTAATTTAAGTTAAGCTAGATTACTCACACTGGAGAACGGCTGAAACCTAAAACAACTTCTGTGGTATAATGGAATTTTATTGTTCTTTTAAAGTCATTGCATAACTGTAAATGCTTATATTTCTTCTAAAGAAGTTTTTCTCTTCGCAGGGTCTGGATATCCACGATCAGACATATAAGCTATACAAGGCGTCCTACGAGCAGAAAGTTCAAGAAGCGAAAACGTCAATCGATGCCTTTGTCACCCGACAGAAATCTAGATTCGAAAGCTTTGATACAAGCAGCAGCACGGCGACAGAATTTCACGTAACTGAGACCCTGCATGCCGACCGAAACATCGTCGACGTAGGGCAACTTAACGCCGACATTGCCTATGCTTTTCGCCTAGCCCACCAGTACCGGGTACTCGAAGCCTACTGTGCTGCCGTTTGGAAAGGGCGACAGCAGCATTTACCGTTCCCTAAATTAAACCTTCCCGCACTACAAGACCACTCACGACCAGTGTTGCGCCTGGAATCAGAGCGTCCAGTCTTGACATTTTCACTTAGGCTTCCTGGCGCGGTTCAGCAGCTCTGTCTGGATGAATTACGAAGTAAAGCTGTAGCGGATTTAATGGAAGGATTCAGTGCGTCTGATTCGGGCAATGAACCGCACTGGTTGCCTTTGTCCGTTCCTGGGGAAGATCCCGTGTCCCAAGCTTTTCGGGAAAAGCTGGAAACCAGTTACAGGAATCTGAAGCCAAAACGGAGGGAATTTCCTATCAACCGACAGCAAATTGAGCTTCATCGTAGTATGCACCAAAGGCATGTCACCGGCTTGCTCGACTTACTGGAGTCTCGGTACACTAAATCTCTGCAAGTTCCTGGCACCAAATCTCTGCACATGTGTGGAGTATGTCTCCAGTGTCTGCCGCTCGTTTTCTTACCACGCTTGCTCCAGGAAGATTGCGATGGCCTCCATACTGTGATAGCGGACATCGCCACCTTGTGGACGAAAATTCAGAAATGCGATCGACTCTTACACCACTTGGAGCAAGACAACAGTGGTGCTTTTCAGAAGGAACTAAGTCACGGTTTGCACCGCAACTGGGACGTGATCACCAAACCCGAGTGGCTGCTTTTCGAGCTCGAGAATGACGTCTCCATTTGGCCGGTTCAAGTTGACGTGGCCGAGAGTATGATGAACCCCAAGGGCGGTCGACACAGCGTCCTGCAGCTGAACATGGGCGAAGGCAAAACTAGCGTCATCACTCCCATGGTTGCGGCTAAACTGGCCGACGGACAACAACTACCTCGCATCATCGTCTTAACATCGTTGTTCTCTACCAATTTCGACGAGCTCATTTTCAAGCTCGGTGGTTTGCTCCGCAAAAGGATATACACCTTCCCCTGTCGTCGAGATATAAAGATCGACGTTAATAATGGCGAACGCATTCTGGAAGTAATGGAAGAATGTAAACGACTACGTGGCGTTGTTTTAACAGTGCCTGAGCATGTGCTATCCCTCCAGCTCAAGTACTTTGAAACGTGCGAAAAGGGGGAGAAGGCTTTGGCCCAAGTCCTGGGAAATATTCTTAGTTTCCTGCACGATAACATTCGTGACGTCATCGACGAAGCAGATGAGGTTCTACGCCACAACTACCAGCTCATCTACACACTAGGAGGTCAGAGTCTTCCTGACGGGGGCCAGTACCGTTACTTAGTCTGCCAAGTGTGCTACCATCTAGTGAAAAAACACCTTCTACAGCTGGAGAATACTTTCGGAAGAAATACAATAGAATGCGTCCACCGAGAGGAGTCACAAGCGTTTCCCTTTGTGCGGTTGCTTGAAAGTCCCGAGTTGACTGACGCGTACCAGTGGCTGTGTGAACGCATTTTGGAGGACTTCCTGTCCGGTACTACGGGCTTCGACCTTCTCTGGCGGTCTTTACTGTCTAGACAAGAAAACATTACAAACCAGGGATTCAAACCTGGTTCATACAAACCAGGGATTTGGACGAGCAACAGCTGAAGAGTTTCAAAGAGCTTCGTTTAACCTCCGAGATGGAAGCGGTGGCCTTGACCTTGCGTGGCCTGCTCACGTACGAAGTGTTGCTGCTCTCCTTGAAGAAACGGTGGCGCGTGGAGTACGGCGTGGACCCTGAAGGCCATCGGGCCATGGCAGTACCCTTCCGGGCGAAGGATACGGCGGCAGAAAGGACCGAATTCGGGCACGTGGACCTGGCCGCCTGCTTGACGCAGTTGTCCTATTACTACAGTGGGTTAAGTAAAGATCAGATTGAGGAAACACTGGACAGGCTAATGGGCTTAGAGACCCGGGAGAGTATTTATGCCAGTTGGGTTAACGCGGCAGTTTCTGGAAGCCTGGATCCTTCGATCCGTGAATTGGGTGGCGTCAATCGCGCTGACTCCACCCAAATGAAACTGCACGTGTATCCTTTCTTGCGATACCATATGCAGTGCATCGACTTCTTCCTAACTCGCGTCGTTTTCTCCAAGGAGCTGAAGCAGTTTCCCTCCAAGATCGTTGCCACGGCTTGGGATTTGTGTCCCAAAACGCGCCCCAAGCTAGTGACGGGCTTTTCGGGAACTAACGACACGCAGTACTTGCTGCCTTACTTCATTCGGCAGAATGATCTACCAGAATTGCTGGGAACCAACGCCCAGGTGTGTAGTTACATTCTGCAGCCGGAAAACAACAACTACGAACATTTACGTCCTTCGTGCACTGGTAGTGATTTGCTGGAGCGTCTGGCAAAATTCCCTCGTATTTCGGTGCTCATAGACGCCGGAGCGCTTATCCTTGAGCTGAGCAACAGAGAAGTAGCGTTCAAGTGGTTGGATCTCCGTCCAGACATGAAAGCTGCCGTGTACTTTAACTAAAGTAACCAACTGTGTGTCCTGGACCGCCGGGGACACGATGCGAAGCTACGGTTGAGTCCGTACGGGGACAATTTGGACAAATGCCTCGTTTACTTGGACGACGTCCATACACGTGGCACGGACCTCAAGCTACCAGCAGGAACGCAAGCTGCCGTTACTTTAGGCAAAGGCCTACGCAAGGACAAATTTGTGCAAGCGTGCATGCGTTTGCGCCAACTCGGTTCCACTCATTCGCTGTCCTTTTGGGCCTCTGCGGAAGTCAACGTCCAAATCCAGGAGCACGCTGGGAGGGAAGGCCACGTGGTCAGCAAACACGTTCTGGAATGGTGCATCCGTAACAGCATTCAGGCCACACGGGAAGGTTTTCTCAGTTGGGCGTGGCAAGGAAGCAGCCATTTGCGTCTCAAGGAAGTAATAACACAGGCTGCCGGCACGGAACCTTTCCCTTCATCTTTGCAAGCAATTGAGTACGTCGGTAAGCACTGCGCCGAGAAGGATCAACGCACCCTGGTGGAGAGTTTTGCGCAAATCCGGAGCTTAGAGACTGTCTCAGCCATCGTGTCCGGTTGGGTTAAGCACTTGACCCATGGAGAAATCCTGGCTAGTACGTGTGCCCAGTACGTACCTGGTATGAAGAAATATGCTCACATTCTTGACGAGCAGCAAGAACGCGAATTGGAGCACGAACTGGAAGAAGAGCGCATGATCCAGAGACCGCCTCCGGCCCAAGCCCTACCGGAAACACTCACCCCAGGCTTGATGGAGTTGGTTCAAGGGACGGTGCCCTCTACCGGTAACCACATTTTGCCTTTATTGGGGGCATTATACCAAACCAGCCTCCACAGCAAAGAGTATGAGCCGTTTTTTCAGAATTGGGACTCTCGGTTGCTTTGTTCGAAAACGTTCGCGCATGTTGTCAGGGTTAGCGAGACCTCTAACGAACGAAATTGTAGTCATGATGAATTTATACGTGCCTTGCGTTGGGTCATTGCAATGAGTGACGGGAGGTCGCACGTTTCATGCATTGTCGCCATCAGTCCGTTTGAAGCCGACGAGATTCTCCGTTACATGCGTTCGAACGGCCACGATCGCCGAGTTTCGGTGCGGCCGTTCAGTGTGCGGCGGAAGCTGGGCGAGTCCTCTTTGGTTTTCAACGCCCGTTTGACACTAAATCCAAGTTCGACTTGTCCTATACACTGGAAACATTATCCCCTTCTCTACACCGAGCTTTCTGTCTTCGCCGGGGAACTTTTTCTCGGCGATGGCAAAGAATTGTGTTCCAACCAAGCCTTAATGTGCCTTTTCATGGGACTTTGTCCCAGACCCCATAACGCCATGGAAAAAGCTGCTTTTGACAATGCCATTATATCGTTAGATATGTTTCTGAGACCAGATCGGAGAAGTAGAACTGGTTCAAAGTTCTGTACAAGTCCTGTGAAGTGGATTATTGACTTGTACAAGTTACGGGACCCGTCGGCAGAATTGAGTAGAAGCCATGTGGGGAAAATATTGCTGTGGGGCGTCTTGCCGTCTTCAGACGGATGTAAATTGCTAACCGTGGCTTAAATGGCAATTAAGGAAGCCAGAATTTGTAATCGAGAGAAAATTATAACCAAGAAATAAAATGTTACATTACAATTTGTGTTTTGACTTCTATTTTGTTTCCCAGGAATCACATTTCTTGCGTTTTTTTCGGTTTTCAAGAGAGCACAAAGTGTCATCCGTTGAGCAATGATCGGGTAAACGATTCAGTCATAATTTTAGTTTAAGATGTTGACTGTAGTTTAAATCAGTGGTTGTCAATAGTTTTCGCTCATTACCCAAAATCGCCGATCACGAAGTCTTCATTACCCAAATAATAAAACTCGCGTGCAACAAATTTTACAAGAACTCATTGTAAAATTTTTGACGATTTGCTTTAATCAACATTGTACGTAAATTTGCTGTCACAAATAGACGGTGAAATAATGAGCTGTCTTAGTGAAGGAGCCTTAACCATTTAATACGTAATTTAGTTAATAACACACAAGTCAGGTAACACGCAAACAAAATCGCTTGCAATGCAAGCAAAACTAAACTGGTGTATAAGACAAAGGTCATTTCAGTTCTTTCGTAATTTTTCTTCTTGACAAAAACAAATTTTCAATGAAGTTTTTTTCAAGTTTTCTTCAAATGGGCTCCGTCACCCATATCCGAACAGCTTTTACCCAATTTTGGGTAATTTAGCCACTATTGAGAAGCACTAGTTTAACAGACGCACCAGAAAGCGTTTCAGGAAATTACCATGGTTTACTGTGATGTTTACTGTGATATATATA
>JAGQDJ010000340.1:0-19215 GCA_022885665.1 Triops longicaudatus
ATATATATATAAAACATTTTTGGTAAAGGAACCCGAACCATTTAATACATAATTTCCGTATACCTCAGATAGGTAACACGCAGCCTTCGAACGAAATTGGTGTAAGAATAAGCACGACTAAATTGGTGGATTAGATAAACGTTATTTGAGCATTTCTGTTCTTTCAGCTAAACTTCTTCCTTGAGATAAATTTTTAATGAACTTTTATTTCAAGTTTTCTTCGAATGGACTCTGCCAAACCCAAAATGTTTTACCCAATTTGGTCAATTTACACACTACTAAGAAACACGGCTCCAAAACCTCATAAAGCGAAAATTTCGCAGTGTAATGTCGACTTCAGACTACAGCTACGCAGCTGGCCATTGAGTTATCATAGAAACTAACGGTCCTTGTATCTGGTACCTTTAGGCATAAGCTTAAACATAAAGCGGCGTTGCGCCGCTGCTTAATAGATTGGAAAAAATCTTGAAGGCATTGCTATGACACTGTCCCCGACAACAAACAAACGGTATTAATAGCTACTAATCACAGCGTTAGCACAATAATAGTTCTAGTACTCCTTTTGAAGTTTGCATCGGAACAACATGAATTCTGATACACCCAGTACCGAAGTCCTCCTATTTGGTTCGAAACCTTTGTGGGAAGTGTTTATTTGGGTGACAGTTTATTGTATCGTTGGACTAGGAAGCCTTCTTCTGAACTCCAGCTTGTTCTACTATATAAAATACAAATTAGGGTACAGTTACCAAGAAGTCTGTCCTGTTATTAGCAAACTAGTTGCATATCAAGCTGGACTCGCAATTGAAGCAGTGATTGTTGCGATACCTGTTCACCTGTACATACAGCTAACCGGCAGCCAAGATCCTCTACTTTGCGCTGCGTACGACTGGCAAACCTTCATTTTCGCCCACCTGGGTTACGCCATTCTTATAACATCAGCCCTTCTTCGCTACGCTCATGTGTTTCATCCTAAATGGTTTCAGGATGCTACCGAGGGAGATGTCTTCATTGTGACACTAGGATCTACTATTTCTATACCATTGATTGCAGCAATTATTCGTATTTGGGAAGAGCACCCAACTAACTGGGGATTTCGTTATACATTATGCGCCACTCAACTGACGAAACCCTTATGGGACCATACGATAAAGCTCGCCGTTCCACTTATTGTTAACATTGTTCTCTTCGTTGTTTACCTGAGAATGCTGAAAAGGATGGTGGAGAGTGAAAAAGGAATGATATTTACCGTCACCAGGCCCAGACGCGTTAACCTGATTGACGCCAAAGGTTCGGCAATCACGATCATAGTCGTCGAAGTTTTCACTATTCTTTGTCAGTTTTGCAATATCGTTGATCCGAAGATACTGCACAAAACGTATCACTCTCTTGGACAAGAATTGGCCTTCCTATCTTTCTACGCCGCACCTCTTGCTATTGCTGCGGTATACTGCATCAGTCGCCCCAAGGTTTGCAGCTGGATAACGGAAGTTTGGAAACGAATACCTAATTGTCGGAGAGTGAACCCGCGAATACAAATTGAAAACTACGATATTAATACAGCGCAAGGTTCTTCAGGCCATATGTAACCAAGGGATGATCATTCGCGAAACAAGCTGACCTACTCAATTACTACGTAGCCTGCGCAAGTACCTCAGCTACTTAAGTTTGACTTAGTTCAGTGTAAGCAGTGGCTTAGTTCAGGTTGCGGACAAATACTAGGCTATGCGCAAAAGTTGTGTATCGTATATTACCTAATGACTGAAATACAATCTCAATTCTCACTTCTAGATATCATTGCAAATCTCATTATATCAATTCGATTTATACAAATCAGCGTTTGATTTTCAGTGTTTTTTGCAAAGCTGGCATTGGGGTGGTTTTGGGCGCTAAATTCGTATTAAAAGCCAATGATAAACTCAACAACGGATAACATTCAGAGCCACACGGCAAGCATCCACACAGTATCATCCGTTTTCAAGCGTAAAATCGTTTTTACTTGCTCTATCAATATTAAAAGTTATGATTATAACGTTATGACTTGTTTATCGTAAGCAGTCCTTAAAAGACGACGGCGATGAAGGTTTGATATTTTCGACGATATTACTGTAGTTCTTTGAGCACTATTTTCAACCACAGATAATAAAATTTAAAAAATTCGCATACAAGTCCAAGATATTTTCACGAAGCACGGCTTCAACACAACTTGTGAAAGATTGAAGGATTCAATCTTCAGCAGAAATATCTTTTTGGTCTAAATAATTTAATCGACTTCAGATTTTGCTTATAAATACGCTTATGTATTTTATTTGTTAAAAAAATGCCTCAATGTCTTACGCTGTTAAAGATTACGTCGCATGCGTTACGGATTTTATCTGAAGTTCTCAGATGTTTTCCCATACTCGAATGAGCCTTCTGTTAACAATACACAAATCCATAAATTCACCTAGACGGGCGGAAGAAAAATCACAGAACCACGATGCCAAGATACGAATACAATAACCTTTGTGTTATTGCTATGGAAATTATCCACAACAAAGACACTCAATTCCTGCTGCAAAGCTGTTCAACTTCACACTAATAAAAAATAATAAAATAATTTTAGGAAAAGGCTTAGCTCAGAAAAACTTGAAAAGCAACTCAGCGAGTAAATTTGAAGAACGAGTATTTTTATGTTTATTTCAGTTTCGTTTGATCAATTGGTGGTAGCAATTTCACCCCCAGTATTACAACGGAATAACTGCAATTATTTTTATACACCAGTTTGTACAAGACGTTGTGTAATCCGTCCGTATGGTATCTCCAATGTGCTTTGTCCAATACGTGCCACCTATATAAGAATACATACTTTTCCTCTGTAAATCATTTTCAGGCACTTTTCCAACCGAAATCTGTAAAAACCTTTTGTTTGCTGCGTTCACCGACGACGGTGGATGAAGCAGAGCTCGATAGCGTCCAATTTCCGCATTAGGCCTTTCAATTTGAAACCCATGATGTTCTAGTCTCCCTGCAAGATCATCGTCTTCTCCTCCCCAACTTCAAGATCCACGAGTTAACAATATTTTCATAATTAAATAATGTAGGTGTACTTTTCTTTTGTTTCAGAATTTTTCTCCCAAAGCTACTGAAAATTTTCTTACCCCCAATAAGCATTGCTGTAACCGTTAAGGTATTCAAACTGCTGTCGCGTGAATGCCACGACTCCGCCCACTAAGCTTTCGTACGGTAATCTGAAAAGAAGATAAGCTTTTTTTCTGAAGTTTCACGGTATGTTAGGTAAAGTAGTGTATATTACATACGTGTAATTCAAGTTACTAACGGCGACAGATAAATGCCGAACTTTTGAGAAGTTTTTAGAACATTCGTAGCGCAAGTCTTCCACTTCCGGAATCAAATCCACGTCATGGAAAATCAAACATTCGATCTCAGGATAATCTCGTACAATTTCTTTCGCTCCAGCGTTCATCAAACTTGCTTTATTTAATAGGTCTTTTCCGGTTTGCTCTACTATGAAGATTTTAAAACTGACCTTTTGTTTGACTAACAGCAGTCTCAAGTGGTATAACAAATCGCGTAGATTTTCGCTCCTGTTGCGGAACGGAACGACAATGGCCACGTGTAGATTCGAATTTCTCCAACATTTTTTTAAATCTTTGAAGATTCTCGCTTGTGAAGACAAAGAAGGTGCTGGTAATGTCAGGTCGTAATCTAAAAGTGATCTTCGTTACTAGGCTAGCGTATTATTGTCAATGAATGTAGAAAAGAAAAATCCGCACGAATGACTGAAATGTTCTACAATAAAGCCAATTCTTGGAAGGAGGACTCTCAAGAGTTAAATAATGTTACAGTAGCTTGGCGAGACATTTAAAAAATTGCAACAGTTCAATGCGAGGTTTAATGCGTGAATTTAGCAGCTATAAGTGGTAGCCCGAATATTTGCTGCGTACGGTGCATAGAGTATGAAAAGTTTATAGTTCTTAATTTAAATCTCTTACTTAAATCACTGCAAGTGTCTTCGAAGCGGATTGGCGATTCATTTACTTTGATTACAAGTAACTGAAATATTAACGTTAAACCGGCACTATACAGGCCTACAATCCGTCGTTGTTTTGCCACAAGTCTCCACATGTCTGCGCCCACGAGAACGCACCAGAAAATTTTGTTTGAAATCGCACGACCTGAGCTGCTGTATCGGTTATGCGCAAGTAGCCATGTGTATCACTAAGCAAGCGTAAAGACCGTTGTAAAATCGGAAATGGTTTTATTGAAGACCTCCTTTCTCTTCTCTGGGATAGCATTGGAGTAAGACATAAAACAACACTGAACGAATTTCGTGAAAACCGACATAAAATTATCCAAATGAAGGTCAGGAACTTGTCTTGAGTTTGAGAGCTTGTTGAAGGAGGTTGAGCACATCTTTCGGTTCGGTTTCGCCATTCGTGTCTTTATGATCGCGCCCTGTAACGTTTGCTTCCAATTGCAACTTCTCTTGTGCTTGCGCGTACATATTCTCTTCGATGCTGCCTTCGCTAATGAGTCGAATGATCTCCACTTCCCTACAGACAAAACAGTTACGATCACACGTAAATAAACGCCACACTGCCACACACAGAATAAAATTTGCACCTTCATTAAAATAACGACATAAAATCTTACTTTTTTTGACCTAAACGGTGGCAACGATCTTCAGCTTGCTTGTCATTATAAGGATTGAAGTCAATATCATGCAAGATGACTTGGTTAGCGGAGGTTAAGTTAATTCCCAAGCCTCCTGCTCGCGTGGAGAGCATAAACACCAAAATTTCTGGATTGTTTTCATACTCGTCAATTAAGTCTTGCCTTTATAACGGGAAAAAAATGCATAAAAATTGTTTAACACTCCAATGGCATAAGCTAATATTGTCTCCCGAATGATAAAAATCTCACCGTTCGCTTACGGGGGTTTGACCATCTAATCGAAGGTAGCGATGCCCTCTAAGCTTTAGATACTCTTCCAAAATGTCTAAAACGATCACAAACTGCGAGAAAAGCAAAATTCTGTGACCTTCTTCTTGTGCTTTGGACAAAAGTTCATCCAATTTGTGACATTTGCCCGATTCGGCCACGGACTCGGCAGGCAAAGCGAATTCTTGCAAACTCTAAAAAATAAAAATGGTGATTCATTAAACTTTTAAACATGGGCCCCTGATTCGCAAATGCACATTTCGTAAGTAGACTTACAGTAAAATCTCGCTATCACGTACACCGGTTCTAACGTGCAATTAGCTACTCTGTGCAAGTCTACATATCGAAATGAAAAGCATTTATTCCATATTATTACGTGCAATCGACCGGACAAATTCTCCGTTCTCTTGCGTGCACGTTATAGCGAGATTTTACTTCAAACCAAAGTCCTTTGTACAATTCTGGCATTCAGTCTTGGACACTTACTCGAAATATGTACAGTGCCAATTCATACTGGACTGAGCCCAATTTCTCCCAAAATCTAGTAAAATTGTGTCTCTTCAATAAACCACTTAGTAATGTGAATCTTTCCTGAGCTATATGACAACGTACTAGCCAGTTTTTTTAGTAGCTTTTCGGTTCCAAAACAAAAAAGAAAAGCTTAACAGACACATAGAAGTTTAGGGACAAAACCCATACCAACATCCAATCAATGTCGTACACAGTTCTCTCACGTAAAGAAACGTTTAATTTCACAACACAGTAGGAAGTGGGTCATCATGTTTTGCAAGCTTTTTGTCCTGAAGTCTCAATTATATTTCACGAAGCTTACTATTCTCGGGTGGGAGTTTCCCAGCAAATCTTAGGCATTTATTTGGCAAACGACCGCACTATGCACATGACGAAATTTTTAAAGGTTGAAAAATTTGCGCACCTAACCTAACATGCATTCCCTCAACACATGACTGAAAGCATAAAGGTGTGATGTGTTCGAAACTCAGTAATTCTAAAGTAGCAATTTAAAAAAGCTCACAACTTCGCTTTTACGAGTTCTTTAATGTTCTTTTCTTATCTAAAGTTAATATATTTTAAGAACAACTACGATGGAAATAAGTGTCTATGGAATATTCAACAAATTGTGAGATATTATATGCAGACCTTATGAAAAATTCTATGATTGGAAATGTGTGCACGAACTGATCGGAGGAACTACACATAAACTACAACTGAAATAAATAATTTCCAAACCTTTTTTCTTAAGCATGTTTGGTGAATCTCAAAATCTGACATGAAGCTCAGATCTTCTTGTAAATGCTTCAATTCTTCTTTGGCGTAATCGGGGTCTTTTTTCATTATTTTTGCTATTTTGACTATTTGCGTATCGGTGTACCGATCACGGACCAGTAACGGATGATTGGCTAGTTTTCGCAACTGCGTAATCATCGCTGCGCCCTTTTCCGTTTTAGCCTCACCAATTCCTAAGTCGAGCTGTAAAAAAAGCACACAAAACATTTCCTTTCAATACACAGAACTAAGGTGTTCAAGCTTTCCCCTTCAGTAAACAATAAGCAAATAAGGTATAAGCGACAGCTATGTTCTGGAAACTTACATTTGACTTTCCTGAGGTGAATTTCTTAATCAAGTTGTCGTAAAGTTTGCGTTGAGGAGGAGTCATAGCGACAAATAGGGTTTGGTCGTGTTTTGTCGGTAAATCGCGCAAGACAGTTTCTTTTAGGCGTCGTAAGAAAAAGGGCTCCAGAATCTGCTTAGCTTGCCCGATGCGATCTTTCTCGTACTTTGGTCGGCTTTCATCTTCGCCAGTTCGCTACAAAAATGTACATATGACACCTTCAAAAAACAAGCTAGTTTGCACAGTTAGAAAATCACAACCAAGTGAAAAATAAACTAGCATTACTAGAACTAATTACGAAAGACAAAGTAATAAAGTGAAACTCGGTAACCAGAAGCTCAAAAGAAGGCGAAAGAAGTTACGCAACACGACAATAAGCGACATTCTTACTGGAAACATAGCAAATACGCGTTTCAGCAACTCTTTCTTGCCCTCAAAGAGTTTGGGCATCACGAACACCAACAATGACATAAGTTCGATCAAATTGTTCTGCAAAGGCGTTCCGGTAAGTAGCAATCTTCTTTCCGCCTAAGAAAAGAGATATGATAGTCACTGTCACATAACACGAGAAAGTACCTTGATTTTCATGAGATTTTCATAACGTTGGGATTTCATGTTCTTGAGCATGTGCGCTTCGTCAAAAATAACATACTTGAAAGGAATGCGTTTAAATAAGGCTCGATCTTCTGGCGAGCTTGCCACCATAGCATACCTGAGATAAAAATAAGGTTTAAATTACATTATCTATCCTTTCTCTGTGTGTCAGAAGAAAAACTTACGAGGAGACAACAATATCAAAAGGTTCTAAGGCATTATTCACATACGCAATACGTATTTGTCTACGTTCTTCCTGAGATCCGGCGTAGCACAGAATGTTAAAAAATGGACACCAAACGGACAACTCTCGTAACCAATTATCTAGAATGCAACTTTCATTATTGAGTAAGATTCATAAAAAAATATTTCTTACCTATGATAGAAGACGGAGCAACAATTAAATGAGGTTGGGTGTTGCCTTGGTCTTTTAAGTACGCTAGAAACGCGAGCGTTTGAATCGTTTTGCCTAAACCCATCTCATCTCCTAGAATTCCGTTCAAGCCTTCACGATGCATCAAACTTAGCCAATGTAAGCCAATTAATTGATAGCCCGCTAGTTTTAATCTAAAAAATATAGATAAACAATTTTCAATGCATTTTTCCAGAGCTTGTACCTTCCTGAAGACTGAAACTAGGTGTACACTAAAAAAAAAAAAAAAAAAAAAAAAAAAAAAACCTCAAGTTCTGTAGTAGTAAGCTCTAAAACACTATTTTTCAATGTAACCTTTACGGAGTGTCAAGTCAAGTTAGAATTGAAAAGTTTGTGGATAAAGTGAGCTAACTCCGACTTACGTGGAAGGAATGCATTTAGGCTGTTTCAATCCATCATTATCCCCTGTAGTCAAGTGTTCGACAGCCGAAGCTAAACGACTTCCTATTCGCTGACAGGATTTCAACAGTTTTTCCGTTACTTCCCGCATTTTTAAAACTTCTCTCGTGCCATTGAGCATATCTGTGCTTACACTTTTGGCGTTTTTAACCTTCGAAACCTAAACAAACACCTGTGTTAGACGTTCACTGAGAATACCCCAGCATGAGTTTATCGTGGAGTGAAAAATTTCAAAGAAATAAGTAGTGTTTACCAAGACATCCCAATTAGGAAATGGTCGTAAGCTAACAAGAATCTCGGCTTTTTTCTTCGAGCAGCCCGGAATCGCTAAAAGCTCTTCTGGTTGCGCACTGGAAAGAAATTCTAGCACCATTTTTCGATCTTTCGCCAGTGCTGGGTCCTCACTCCTTGGATACTCGTCATCCGAATCATCACTATCAAATAAATTGTTTACCTTCTTCATAGCTTTGAGATGGGAAAAAGAAATTTTTCACCTCTCATAAACTTTACGTTCAACTTTAAAGTCATCGTCAAATTCAGCGTCTTCTGCTTCAATGTTCGCTTTTCTCTGATCTGCAAAATAGAAAAACATAGATAAGTGTTTTAGGGTATTTATTCCAGGGGTTTACAACCATTTCTCTTGATTCACCAACGTGTTGCCGCATTCGGTCTCCATTCGCCATTGTCTTAAAAAAGTTCTTCGAATTCACCAAATTTGCCAACACACAAAAAATCGAGAGAAGTGTTTACTTAAAAAAATAATTCTGTTGAGTACTGTAAGCTTACGTGACTTGTAAGTGCACTTAGAGCAATAAGCATAAACTAGCTTTAAGTTTTGACTATTTTCTGAAACCTTTTAAAACAATTTGCCTCTTCTGCTATTTCTCTTTGCAACCGAAAACTAGTTACAGTCGAAGAGACAACGAGCTATGCTCACTCCCATATAAAAACGGAAAAATATAGTTTTAGTATTTATTTTACTATTAGAGCAAATCTAGTCCAACGAAGATTTATCATAACATTTTTCATCAAATATTCTTTAAGGATATATGGACATTCCTTTATGTGGGTTTTTCAACTCGCTCTGCCCACACAAGTTATGGACCCGAGTAAAATAAGAAAAAAAATATATCTGGTCACAAATGCTTGCATTTCGCCCACGAACACTAAAAGCGTGAAAAAGATCTGTGCATAGGGAACTTTGACTTGTTTAAGGCCATCTTTTAGGGCTGAGGCTCATATAATGAAGCTTGAAACTACCGAAAATACTAATAAACCATAAATGTTTGGGAATTGATTTTTCAACTTTCACGATTTTCGATTCGCCAACACCACTGATCTACTCTACGCCAGACACAAACATTGTTTCTGCTTCAACTGAATTCAATTCTGGTTCAGTCTTTAAAAGAATAGTTAAAAATACGAGTGAAACTACGGGACAACGCTAAGTAAATTTTAAAAAAATAGCAGTAACGAGACAAGTGACATACGTTTGTGTCCAGGTCCTTCGTTTTTCTTCAGTAACGGGGGCGACGCAATGCGAAAGACTCTGCCTTTACTTTTGGAACCTTCCTGGACGTCTGACAAAGAATTAGTAGCAGCGTCTACATCCCAATTATGGCGTAAGAGGCAATCTTGCAACTCCTAGACACAGGTTTATTGTGAAAAACACGTTTGAATCGCTAATAAAATGGTTACCATATCATCTTTATTCGGAAAGACTTGTTTTAGTTTGCTAAATTTGGCCTCCAAATCGTCCGCAACATCGTTGGCTGAAGAAGTACCGGCCTTTTCCTCCTCGGCATCACTTTCGCTGGAGATTCTTCGTCGTTTGGCTAAGACGGTTTTGAAAAAGGGACTACCAGTATCTTCAGGCTCTTCTAGCAAGTGTTTTTGAGGGGTTTTTGTGACAGCTTCCTCCTGAAGATTGTTCTTCGTGCTCAATAAAGCCTTTCTCGAACCCAGAACAGGACTTTGACTTCTTTCATCCTCAGCTTAAAAAGCAAATAAACACCACGGTCAATATATGAGAGTACCAAAATTACAATACTAAATAGATTTCAAATTCTTACGTATAATAGACGTTGTAGACTTGTTTTGTGAATCCGGTTTATTTTCAAATCTGAACTGCCGCAGATTTAAGGTTGATTTTCCTTTGACAGGGTTCTTAGCTTCGTCTTCCTTTACCATTTTAAATTTATTATAATTTCAACTACACTTGAATATTTACTGTCAGCTCATGTGGAAACTTGCTAGTTTCGAGCAATGAACCTTAACGCGCGAGCCTAAACAAAACCTTCACGTGATCCAAACAAAAAGCTGTTACTTACGCCATCTAGTGGGTGAGTCGTACGGATTGTACGGAATCGTACGATCTTAAAGCCAGTGACCGGGAGATCTGAAAACACGCACAGGGAATAAGCGAAAAAGCACATGTTGCCGTCTTGTCAACGTTGTCTAACTACCCAGCAAGCGTATGTAATCAACGTTTGCATAAGTTGAAAGGCAGGAAATGGAAGGAATAAAGTCAAGTATGCCCAATCCGCCTACTCGAGCTTACTATCCATCCTCCTGTACCTAGATGACGTATAATAAAAAATAATAAAAAATACTCCAGCCAGATTGTTAGATACTAACCTCTACTAGAATAAACATATGCTGTAACAAACATACTATGTCTCATTACAGCCGAACTTTGTCCAAGTCAAAATTGTCTGAAATGCCGTTTTTGCTGTGTCATTGTTTACTTCGTTTATTGTAGCTGATAATTCGTTGTAGCCAGGATTTTTATGACGAGATTTGATTGGATTGTTAGTTACTAACACTATGCCTTCAAGTCAGTTTCAATTCATAGTTTCTTCATTTTTGATTGATTTAACCCGGGTGGGCTTGAACCTTTTGCGGTATCATTATTAGTTCTTTCAAATTCCGCTTTGGGTCGTTCGAATAATACAACTTTTTGTTCAGAATGTTTCCCCTGTTAATTTTGAATAACGGGTAACGAACTACGACGACTTATTAATCACTTTGAAACTGAGAATTGTCTACCCTTTGTGATGTTTGAATTCATAACTAACAATGAAAGTGGAGTCAACTATGAAACTCCAGCATATTAATTGTAAGAAAGTTTCCCTTGCTGCAGTGTAACAAAACGAGCTGCTACTTTTTATGGGTCAACGAATTAGGGCGGTCCATACAAGATATGTTGTACAAACTGGAACCCTCTGATAAGATTAGTTCTCATAATCTTCATAGGCGGCTTTAGCAGAGACATTACCGATAAGAATCTTACAAACTTTCAGTCTGCTATGTCCTCTATCACACAACAGCTTAGTTTTGTGCACTAACGGAAAACAGTCAGAAAATACTATTTCATCTTACGTTTTCGAATTCATAAGGAAATTGTAATATCTGTCAAGAAAACGAAGTGCAAATGACCCTAAAACAAGGAGTAATTCCATTGTAATGAACACTTTCGTCACTATTAGCATCTGTGCAATTATTCTGCGAGGTACAATGTGACACCTATTCCCAATACACTCGTCGAATTACGTTTTATTGTATCTTATGTTTTGTTTCGTAGATGACGTCACTGTTTTGGAAATGGATAGGGTAAATACCGCATTGACGATATGTGAATACTCCATATCTGCGTGGTGAGAATTTCTCACCTGTTGCTAATATAGACGACTGATACTGAATCCGCTGGTAATATGAATAGCTAAACATCTATTCGTTTCCAAAAGAAGTAAGATAAAGTGGTAACCTCTTGTAACATGGGACCGATGAAGGGGTACCAGAAGATCTTGATCACCTTTGTTTCACTTTCCTTGGTCGTGTACTTCGGATTGGGGTGGGTAGTGTTCAACCAACCGAACTACACGCAAATGTACAACGATACAAGTCGGAAATTTGCCAATTCCTACGATTTTCAACTTATCGAGGACCTTTACGAACCGGGTTTCCATCGCGATCCGAAGCACTTATGTTTCAAAAATTTAACGTTACTCGCTGTCGTAACTAGTTCAGTCGATCACGAAGCCGAGCGCAACACGATACGTAAAACTTGGGCAGAATCGATGCGTAAGTACCCACACATGCAAGTTGCCTTTTTAGTAGGCCATCCCGAGAAAGAGAAAGTGTACCAATCGTTGGCCCGCGAGGATAGCTACTACCATGACATTATACAGACCCGAATGATGGATACTTACGACAACTTGGGCCTCAAAAGTATCGCCCTTTTGGAATGGGTTGAGTTTTCCTGCCCAAACGTTGGTTTTGTACTCAAAGTGGATGACGATGTCTTTGTGAACGTTCCACGCCTTCTAGAACTCCTCCCCTACTACAACGCTACGAACGAGGAGACAGGAGTGATTGTTGGTCATTTGGCGCATGGTTGGAAACCGATCCGTAACAAGAAATCCAAGTATTATGTCTCGACTGAGGTGTACCAGAATGAAACTCTGCCGGATTTTGTCACAGGACCATCTTATTTACTGAATCGAGCAGCTGTGGCACAGCTGTATCAAGAGGCGATGGCAGGCGGGCCTTATCTCAAGCTGGAGGATGTGTTTCTAACAGGAGTACTGGCCGAAAAGGTCAATATTCTACGAGTAAACGGAACTGATGTTTTTCGTAATAATGGAATGAAGTACCAAAAACGAGAAAGTCCCCTTTGCATGTGGAAATCTCTCGTTTCCATGCACCACGTGACTCGGTCTCGTATGCTGTACATGTGGAAGCGATTGCTGAAAGAAAACTTTCAGTGTCAGAAACCTCCAAATCCCGTGAATGTGTTTAAGACAGCTGTGTAACTTACAAGAAAATAAGCTAGTATCCAATGTGAATTGAAAAACTATTTATACTTTTTACGAAAACTCGCAAAACTATTCGTTTACATTGTTGAAGACAAAAGCAGAATACACAGGCGAAGAGATTATGTTTTTCATTGTTTCTTTGTTCCCAACGTTTTTCGTAAATTATGTGGCATCACACGGTACATTGTCCGTGTTGCACATTAAAATACATCCTAGGTAATAATCGATACCTTTCTTAACGCCGACAACAGAGCGGGTTCTTAATACCAAGCTCTTGCAGAGGAGACTATTGAAACCTAATAAGCTGCCGTGACTATGCCGTGACATTTGCGTCACCCTGTCAGGAACACGTGGCCGGTACATGTAAACTGGTGGCATTTAACAGCGATTGGGATACTGTTAAATTTCTTTCCAGAAATTGATCGGTTGTTCAATACATGTTTGTCCCATTGTTTCATATTTTTCAGCCATTCGGAAAACCCTTACCTCTAGAAGCAGCGAAAAAAAGCACATTAGAAACAGTAAATGATGTCAGTTTAACAAAACAGTAGAATCTGTTGGACCTAAAATGACAACTTAATCTGAAATTCACTGTAGTTCTCGTGAGATTCAGTGGAGGTATAAAAAATCAGTACTTTCTTGATAAAGCGGACACGTTTTTGAGAAATGTCTTGCGACGACACATGCTATGACGCATTCAGAACATTTAGCTATCAAACTTTCCTTTCAAGCTATCAAATTTAAAGCTACTGACATATCCCTTATCGAAGTCAACGAGCTTTTCTCTATTTATGCTCTTTATCGTCGCCCCTCCCATTTGTCGTTCTAGGTAGTATCATGAAGGAAATCAGGAAAACCAATGTGTCACGCTTGAATGCATGCTAAACATTCCAAGTAACACAACCGAAACATCCATCCCAAAAGGAACAAAATAAATAAAATACGTTATTAGTAAACAAAAATTGAAAGTCATGGAGCCGAAAGAAAGCGATAGTGGTGGATACTGTTTCGCTCTAATCAGTTTTTCATAATCGACGGAAGCTTGGTTAAGATGACAGGTCATGTAGAAAAGTTAGTCATGAAATGAATAGATTAATTGAAATAATGGCCGTGGGAGACAGGTCTTTAATGCCGTAATAGTGCGTAAAAACTGTTCGCACCAATGATTTTCGGGTACGATACTCAGCGAATCATGTTGCTGGGCGTGGACGTAGTACGTTACCCGCGATGAAGTTTTTTTGTATCATGGATGTTTTTTGTTAATTCAAAAGTGGGTGATTAAGAAGGCTTGACGAAGGCCGAAGTGTACGCGACATGGTGTCACGTAACTCGTTGTTTCCAGTGGAAATCGAGCTTAACAATAATGTTGGTGTGCAAGTATAAAGGTAACGTCGCTACCTGGATTGGTAACCAGAGTTCAATCCACTCTTGCATACGAAACTCTAGAAGCTTCCAGCTTTACACGGTATACAAACAATCAGTAATATGGCTCGTGTGGTAAGTTAAGCTAACACTTTTAAATAAATACGTATTACTTCGTAACAAATTAAACAAATAATTACTGTACAAGAAATAGTTAATTACACTACTCCAAGTAAAGAAATAACCATAGAAAGACAGTTTTAGAAATGAACTGTATTTCAGAACATCGACAGATGGGTATAGCTCTAACAGCTTTCGAATGCGCTCCTTCAGCTACTAGTTTGCATGGCTACAACAGTTAATGCGCCGGTAACTTTCGTTGTTACCAAAGCACCGTGTGTGTAGTTGCCTGGCTCATCTTTTGAACCGTTATTTGAAATATATCTAGAACTTTAGATCGTGTACATACAAACGTGATAATTCTATCTAGCTGACATTAAAATAGCGTGTCTATTTATTCCGTTGTGTAAACATCACTTTTTTATGGCAAAACTTATGTTCCAGGCTTTGATCTTCGTTGCCTTAGCTGCTGCCATTGTTTGCGCTCAAGCAGTACCTCACGGATACGGTTACGCCGGTTACGGATTCGTAACTGTACCTTCTTATGGTATTTATGGACACAGAGGGTAAGGAGTTAGTATGTTAAATAACGAAATTACTAACGGGCTTTCTCACTATAGATCTGGCCATGGTTATTATGCCGACAGCGTCGCTGACGTTAAAGTATACCAAAGCCCGAAACACTACGAATTTGACGTAAGAGCTTAACATTAAGTTCAGTTCCAAATTTAAGCCTTCTGCATTCCTAACATTTTTTTAAACTATAGGTAGTTGAAAAAGGAAAAGGATTTTCTCGCTACCACCATCAACAGGCTGACACCCCTTACGAATACTATCACGGTGGCTACAGTAAATATTATTAAAAACGCGTCATCTCCAGAATGTCTTAATTGCGGAAAATATAAGACTCAAACTTTAACTAACACAACCCTAATATTCTAATACCGCGAGCTTTGTAATTCGATGCTGTAATAAAAATATTTTTAAAATGTATGTGTTGTTTTTTCGTACATTTTTCGTGGAAATGTTATCTGAATCTCTCACTACAAGAACTGCACTGCAACTTAGAAGCTACTTCATACTCTTTCTCTGATTTCCTCATCATATTGCAATATGCATATAGTCGAATTCTTTTATTAGGACGAAGTTAAAGAACTTGAGTTACAAACAAGTTCGCAGGGTATTGCTTCATATATAAAAGCATGTTTGTTGTGCACCCACAGCAAAACTAGGCTATTGTATAACTTCGACCGTCTCGAAAAAGCTTTTGGAAAATTAAAGGATTTATGAGAATGTTGTTCTGTTCATACACTACATGGCAATCAGACATTGTGATGTCGCATATTAATTAAGAATGAAAACAGTTACGGTCTGTTCCTGTAAAATGCGAACGTGCAGTAAACCTAACGAGCAATGTCACGAAGCTATTTCGGACGAAATGAGATGGTAGTCCAGCGGCATCAATTCGTAAGTTCGTATCTGTGGGATTTTGTATGAATTTCGTTTTCTGTGCAAGTTTTAATCGTGCATACTCGTGCAATAGCGAATTGCCTGAACTGCGTTGGCAACTTATCTTTCATCTGGAGAAAAAGTTCGCGAGTAGTATTCACGCTATACGAGTATCCGTCAATAACTACGAGCCAGGTTCCGTAAGGATCTAAGGAATTCCGGTTATCCATAAGAGGAGTATCACAAAGGGCACCCTGGGGTTGGGAGGTATTACCGTCCCCCTGAAATGTTTTTCCCTTTCACTAGAATTAAATTTTCTAGATAAGATTGCATAAGATATAACGGTTTTCTATGTAAGTAACAAAGAAAGTTCGTACTCAAGGCTGTAGCCAGGAGTTTTGTCCGGAGGTAAAAGGGGGGTTGGAAGTTTCGGAGTAGGAGGGTCCACCTATGTTCACGTTAAAAAGGAAAAAAAAAAGCAAAAACTAACTCAGGCGTACATGTACAGACAATAGGAAAGTTTTTAGATAGGTCTAGAATAGGTTTAGGAAAGCTTAATTATAATTTTAAGGTAGATTTTACACCTTCAAAGCCCATGAAACTAAAAGTACGGAATTAAGGGTTAAGCGAAAATTACTCAATACTTTTCCGTTGAAATGCTTCAGAAAAACATACGTATGTCATGACTTTCTAGTTATTTGGAAGTTTATTTATGATCATTGTTTAACGAAAACCTTTCAAATTTGACTATTTTTTTTTTCGAAGAGGACGTGTCTAATGAAACGAAAATCCTTCCTCGTTCGGTCTAACATTGCAATAAAGGAAACCAAGATTTATAACTTGCTGAACTCTACACTAGTTTTCTTAATAATTCTGATTAAAATTTACAATCAAATGTTGCAGCAGGATAGTTACATTTTAACTTATTTTGGGAAAAATTAATTAAAAGTTGGTTTACGTTTAAGATTATTTGTTGGAAGTGCACGAAAAATGCAGTATAGCTTTTGTTCTTGAAATGTTTAGAATCAGTATTTATAGTCGAGATTTACACAGTAATTGCACTACATTTAAATAAGTGCTTAGAAACGCAAATCTTTAGGGTAAGAAATCAGTGTTCAAAATTAGTTTCAATACGCAAATTTAGTTTTAAGCTACTTTTATAACGAGTTCTTGGTTCAAACAATACCACAAATTAGGACGCGCTTGTGAATTTCGGCAGCGAAGCTTCATGGATTCCCAAAATGTTAAGGAGTGCACAATTATGAAAAATTTGTGCATACTTGTGAGCAACTACGTTTTGATAATTAAAACAGTTACGAAACCAAGTAATGCGCATGATGACTGATCTATGAACATGCTTTCTTAAAAAAGAAGGTGATACTTGACTAATTTGCTCAAAATCTTTAAACAAACAATAACAAAACAGATAAATAAGAACTATTTTAATTAATGTGCATAAGTACAACGAAATTACTTTTCAGATTAGTGCCTGGAATATATTCGCCAAATATGGACATTTTTTACATAGAAAAACTTCGATCCGAACTCCGACCCCTCAAACGAAATTCCTGGATAAGGCCCTGCAAAGGTGGGAGTACCGGAATTGTCACACATTGAGGGAAAGTTATTTAACATACGATGAAAGTTATCAATGAAGTAGTGTAAGCCCGACATAAAAAGGCTGTTTAATTGGACGAGGATAAAAAAATAACAGTTGTGAATACTTCACTCCAATTTACCTTTCGGTTTTGAAACAAAAAGCATCTAACCGATGCACTCAAGCGTGATGTTGAAAATAGGTATTTTTCTTTCTTTATTACAGTCAATATTTTCTTTCAGCACAAGTAGCAAGGGACTTATTTACTTGCTACCACTTTTAAGTTTCCTGTATGATTTACAGCCGGTTGATATGCACACTTTCCATTGATGTCTTATTTGAATGTTCATGTTGGCATTTCGTCATTGCTGAGTGCGCAAGAAGTGAAAACTAAGTTTAAGGAAATACGGTACTCGGTAGGAGCATAGTACTTTACTGTGCCAGCCGAGTTGTATTTTGCAGGCGTGGCCAAAAAACCGAGTCACGTCTTCCGCACTAGTAAAATAGACTGCCCATTCGAATATTTTCGGTGGGCTGTGTATATAAAGCGGGTTGTTCAAATTCTCAACCATCAGCGTTCAACAAGCTCTTGTAACAATCACTCCGAAGAATCATCAGCTCCTTTCTATCAAACCTGAGAAACATGGTTCGCACAGTAAGCCTTTAATGCGAAACTAACTTAGTCTTGAATATTATACGCACTAACGCTGTATTAGGCTTTCATCGTCTTTGCTTTGGCTGCTGCCATCCTCTGTGCGGAAGCAGTTCCTTATGATCACGTCTATGGATACGTTGCCTCGCCCGTTTACGGCGCTTATGGACACGGAGGGTAAAAATTCTTAGTTTAATGACTTGTAAGTTTTACAGAAGATATATTTTGTCAGATATGGTCACGGATACTACGCTGACAGCGTCGCCGACGTCAAGGTTTACCAAAACCCGAAACACTACCAATTCGATGTACGTAACTGAATACTGTACTACAACACTCTGGAAAATAACTACAAAATTATTCTCAAACACAGGTTGTTGAAAAGGGAAAAGGATTCTCTCGCTTCCACCACCAACAAGCTGATACTCCTTCTGGATATTACCACGGTGGTTACAGCAAATATTATTAAACTAACACGGGGTTTCTCAGTGGAATTACAGAAAACAGAAATATTTAATGAAACATTGCTATTTTTTAAACACGCAAGAATACTGTATGCCCTAGAACTCAAACAAAATAAAAGTCTATGCGTCATTTACAGTTCAAGTTGCTTTGATTGCATTTCTAGCTATTCCTTTCGACTTTACGATTTTTTACTGGTAATTATAGAAAATGTATTCGACTGACGGTTAAATACTCCCATGATTTCAGATGAACTTACTGTGTTGCAGGGGTTCACTCCTCCCACCAATCTGTTGACTTTATAATGGTAAGCATTGGGGAGTAGTGGTTAAAAAAATGCATGTAGGACACTCCTCTCGATACTCCATCCTCCGCCTCCGAACCAAAATTCTGCGTACGGCTCTGCTTCGATACATAGAAATCATCGATACATCGATAATTTAAGGATCTTTTGTAGCAGGATTTTTTTCTCGCAACGTAGAGCTTTCTTAAGTGCACCCTTTGACGCGTTGAACTAACCATGTTTATGAAACAAATTCTCACAATTTTTTTGCAAAAAAAGCTAGAAAATTCTCACAGATCGAAATGCAGCGGAAACCGCTTAATTACTTGTGCTCGGGAATGGACAACAGGTAGGAATTAGGCGGTGCATAAAATAACACAGAGGTTCACAACTGGTAAACATAAGCGAATGCCAAATGTCCATCAAAATTACACACCCTATTTATAAAACTAAACCCAACAGTATATATATATATA
>JAGQDJ010000592.1:0-18524 GCA_022885665.1 Triops longicaudatus
CGTATGCGGGTCGAACGCCGAAGTGGAATTGGTTCTTGAACTGGCTCGGGCGGCGATGTTGATGCCGATCCTGGCATAACCGCAACTCTTCTTCGTAAAAAACGTCTATTGCGTCGAAAAATGCGCCCTGCCGGTGTTTTCACCATGTAATCGCGGTTGCGTCCGACCTCTACAATGACACCTGGTGTGTCCCACCTTTTGGTGACGGGATGCTGAATCAGGACGTGACTTCCAACGTCCAAGTCCCGCAACGTGTGTGCCCGTTCGTCATAATGGGCTTTCCGGATCTCCTTGCTGCGTCTCGCTTTCCTCTCGAGTTCTGCTGCTGCCTTCTGCCATTTTGCTTCGAATGAGCGGCGGTGTGCTGGAAGAAGATCACGCACAGGTCTTCCGAAAATCAGCTGGGCTGGCGAAGCTGCACCTTCTTTTGGGGCGTTCCGAAACAGAAGCAATGACTTCCCGAATTTGTCCTCGTTGAAGGTTCCTCCCACCCATGCTCCTTCGATGAGCTTTTTCATGCTTTTGACGGTGGTTTCCGCTAGACCATTTGACTGCGGGTAGTGTGGCGAAGATGTACTTTGCGCAATACCCCAATCACTCAGGAATTTCCTGAATTCTGCACTGGTAAACTGGGGCCCGTTGTCTGAAAAGATTTTTACAGGCGCTCCAGGACCGTAAACGAAAAAGCGACGAACTGCGTCGACGACTCTTCGCGCAGAAGTGTTTTTGTCTGCAAACGCGGCTACATGTGGCCATCCACTGAACTGGTCCACCATGACTAGGAAATCCCTTCCCCTGATCGTTGCCAGGTCCGCGTGTACAATTTCGAACGGCCGTGTCGCTGGTTCCTCTGTGGAGGTTTTCGTAGCGACTCCGGTAACTCGGACGTGTGGATACTCATCCGGTAACAGCTGTAGAGCCTTCTGGGTATTTTTGGATAGTACCGGTTGCCTCAGGTTCTTCAGCACGTGAACAACCGTTTTTACTGGGCAAGACTTCCCGTCTCCCGTGATCCAGTCAAACGTCGCCCGGAATGTGCCTGCGCTGGTAATTCTTTCGCCTATGGCTGTAAATGCTGGCAGCTCTGCAGGCGATAGTACCACGCCTTTTAGCAGGTCTTTATACATTCGCTTGGGTATGGCATCGATGTCCGCTCCTGTGTCTGGCAACACCAGGATTTCCACGGTTTTCTTCGGGTTCGCTGCTGGTATGACTTTGACCTTGACCATTTTGCTTGCTGCAGGTGACCTGTGACTCTGCTTCGCGGAGCTGATGTATACGGCTTGAATAGCTGTGTTGCCCTTGCTTCTACATACGCCCTTGAAATGGCCCGTTTTTCCGCATTTCCTACACTCTTTGCCGTTTGCTGGGCAGTCAGTGCGTGCATGTTTCCTTTCGGCACCACAATAAGAGCATTTCGACTTTGTAGAATGGCTGTTTGAATTCTTTGGCCTATGAGACGTTGAAGATTGCTTTGCTGGCTTGCCCATCTTTGAAACGCCACAAACTGCCACTCCGCTTTCACCTTTTAATTTCTGGCTTTGGAGTGCAGCGGCTTCGCATGATTTCAACGTTGCCACGGCTTCGTCGAGGGTGAGGTTTGGTCCCTTCTCAAGCAGCTTTCTTCTTGTTTCGTCCTCTGCCACGCCGTATACCACCTGGCCTAGTATCCTGGTCGCTTCGCTTGAGCCGCAGCAGTCCTTCGAGAATTCGCATTTTCTTGACAAATCGCGAAGTTCGCAAAGCCAGTCGTCAACTCTCTCTCCCGCCGTTTGCTTGCGTGATGCAAATTCATGCCGCCAAAAGTGGTGATTTCTTCCTGCGTTACACCGCTCTTCCAATTTGGCGATGATTGCCGTATGACTCTTGAGTTGTTCCGCGGTAAGTCCTGCCGTTAGAACAATCTGCAACGTGGATTTGGACAAACACGACAAGAGAATGTTCGTCTTGTATGTTGGCCTCTGATCCTTCGTCAAAGCTGAGTCAATCGTTGATAAGGCGAGAAAAACTTCCCACTGTGTTTTCCACACTTCAAAACAGTCTTTATATTCCTCTAAGTCAAGAGTGGGTGGCGTACCATATGGCTTAAATGGCTTAGCTTCCATTTTGGTAGCGACTGGTTGTCCAAGTTTTCTCACTTTCTCTGGCTGCTTGCGTTAAATCACAAAACTACACTTAACTACACTGTGTAGGTGATTGTACTTTTAAACCGATTGGTATAGTTTTTAAACCGACTGGTATGGCTTTTAAACCGACTGCGCCATGGTATACCTTTGAAACTTTAATCCAGTAACAAGGTTATGTGTATTGAGCTCAATGCGGATGGATGTGTACAAGGCTCACGGTGGTGACTCTACAACTACTAACACACAACTCTCTCTCTCCTCTCCGACCTTACCTAACCTCTCACCGGGCATACCTGCCCTCGAGGCTAGGTTCTAACTGAGGGCATGTACATGACGTCATACCAGTATGCATTTGCATAATTTTCAGTAGCGTTTCTTTACAACTTTCCGGCAAATGGAAACTCCGCAAAGAAGGTACGTCTCGCAAATACTGACGGGATAGAGTGCGTCTATTCCCACCTTTAAAAGCCTTTACAATCCAACGCGAGAAACATAATGCCAATGTTTTGCAGTTCTGTACCTTTGTGGAGTAGAATACTTTACTTACTAGTAAAGGTTTGCATAAGGCAGGTGAGGTCTTTTGACACGTGCCTTCCCGTTAGACCAGCTGTGAAATCTTGGAGATGTCTGTATACCAAATATACGAGTTTGAAAGTCGGCGAATGGTACGATTTCCGATTTGGACTAAGGGCAGCTTAAACAGGGGATGTCGTGCGTGAGGAAGAGCCATACAGGATTAGGTCCCCGTAGCCATATTTTAAAGCGGCAAACCCAAACTTGCGCAAGACTCGTGATTTGCAAATAGTAAAATGAACTGTGAAGGCTTAGGCTTCATTGCACTTATTTACCCTATTATTTCGAGATATTTATACTCTATTCTTACTTAATCGTTGCCTGATTTTATATATCTGAACTTCTGTAATATTTTGTTCCAGCTGGAAATTCCTCCATTCTAACCAAATTTGATTGTCATGCTGAAACTGCTCTTGTGGTAGTATTTCATGATTCACTAAGAAAACTAATTCCACTCTAATGGAAGATTAACAGTATTTTAGAACTTAAAGTTCTTGCCGTACAAACAGCGAAGTGCACGTAGATGAGAAGTAGCGTTGGTCTCATAGCTCGTTGTGGTAAGCCTAGCATGTGGACATTTCTTCCAAAAGCGGCCGTCTTTTATAGCCCCGAAAATAATGTGCCTGTTCGCTGCAGAACGCTTTCCGCCGTTTCTTGCATGGTTACATATGTACTGGGAAAAGCGATTTTTTTCTACACTGACTAGAAATACGTCACAAAAACTTTAACCTTTAAAAGTACAGATTGGATATTTTCTATTGATGGAAATTGTTGCCGGAGCTACAGTACAGTTTTTTTGTCGTTAGCGTTCGAAAGTAGTGCTTAGATTTTCATGCCGGTTTTTTCTTAATCAACGACAGTGCACCAACCAAGCCTGTTTTATACTTTCTTACAGTAGGTTTGGCGTAAACTTAGTTAATAAACAAGTTGATTTTAATTCTAAAATTCTATGTAAAGAAGTAAAAAAAAATTTCTTCATCACCTGTATCTTTTACTTGTTTAAGGTTAAGGGAGAAGCGTCCATTAGCAATCTGTATAGTAAATATTAGAAATTAACAAAGAAGGTCGCCGAACAGTATAGATGTCCTTCGAAGCTCTATATGCAATATAGATTGGCATCAGTAGCCTTTGCCAAAGTATCCTTTTTTATACTTACTACGATATTTAATACCATTCTGACGGTTTGAATAGCTGTAAGGTACATAAAAAATACCGAAGAAAAATTTGGTTCACATAATGCTGATATTGCAATGAACGCTAAGATATCGTCAATGCGTACCTAGGCGACGTACCAATGCCGTGCAATACCATGGTATTGTGTTATCTGTATTAAAGAACGTAATATTTGGGTATGTACGCGAGTAGGATACTTTTTTAATGAAGGCGTTTAATGTTGAGCATTGTTACTGGCATATGCTTTTTATTAGTATGTATGTTTAAGTGAAACGTTTTAAAGTACTGCAGAATTTCTGCCAAAAGTGCCTATTAGTACCAAAATTAAAACCAGTAAAAACTCCTGACTGCAATTGCCCAAAGATGGCCTCGTTTTTCTCACTTATGTGTTTGCCCATATTCAAGTTTCGGGATATCAACTGCAAAATTATACCATTCTGTATCCTGACATAACACTTATCGTATGTGTTCCTGTGCTAAAATATATTCATCCGGATGGGAAGGTTGAAGTCATCTCTGGGTGGAATAAAACAGTCGAGTAGGTTTTCGCGTGGAGTTCAGTACGTGTACATTAATCAAAGCGTTTCCCGGGGTTACCTAGGACGTTCCCCCATTTTTCCAGTTTATAATAGGGAAGTTAAAATAAACATCAAATATCCCCAAAAGTTGCATACGGATCCCCCTACCCTCGAACCAAATTCCTGGCCACGCCCCTGCCTGCGTGTATTAGTTCGTTTTATCTTAACAACCGAAGAGTTTGTTTGATTGACTTGACCCAGATAATGTAAGTTTCGTCAGCGTCTCGAAGTTGTCCGATTTTTGTAGTGATTTATCTTCCATGTACATCTATCAAAGTTTATTTGAACTTCGAATTTATAAACGACATGTATAATACACATTACGAAGTTTGTGGTGTTGCTATCACTTTTAAAAATGCTGCTATGTAGCTTTAACTTCTCTGGACATATTAAGAGTGTCCAAAAATGGAAAACACAAGTGTTCAGAAATGAATATAGTATCAATACATTCGAAGCTGAACTTCTCAGTTTCGATTAGTTTCGTACGCCAGCGTGACAAAGGACGCTAACCAGCCCAAAACCAGTAACATAAAGGCAGTTTGGAGCTGCATGAGTTTCAGTGGCGTTTCTTGATATTTGTTTGACACGTCCAGAATCTTAAAGCAAGGTATGTGTTGAGAATATTGACGAAAGATTTGATGCGTTAGACCACCCTCATAAACCATCATAATCCTACATGAAACATAATAAGGACTAAGATAAAGCTTCAAAATAGAATTTACTTTCTGGTAAACACACGTGAAAGATATGCGAGGCGTTTCGACATGTACCAGCCTGTCAGGACTAACTGTGAATCATCTGGATACTGGATTACGAACCTGCATGTTCTACGTGCTCGAAAATCTTTAAAAAGTAGTGATTCAGCCATTGGTAATCCCTATGAAGAAATGTTATTTTAGCCTTGTACTAACTATCCATCTTGTTTGAAACTTGCTCTTACGATTGCCAAAGCGTGTTGCCCCTTTAAGACCTTGGCAATAGCTTCATCGTCATTTGGTACAAGGCAGGATGGACAGTTTCTTAATATATCTCCCAGTTGTTTGCGGTAGCCAGTGGTGGCCATCTAAAGCGAAAGTTAGTGTATGCTTCGAAATTGTCGTCAGTTTACAAGAATGTCAGTAGTCCAGAAAATATTCTTGTTGGACACAGGTTTTAACTTTGAGTACTTTGAAGAGGGAAGTCCTCGAAGTTTCTTACTGGGAGAAAGGTGACTGGAACTGTGATAAACGAAATCATAATTGACGTGTATCCAAACACTATAACGCCAGCTCCGAGGATCCACCCAGACAACAAAAACCTTCCCAATAGGTTTTTAGGGTTAAATCCTCCTGGAGTGTCATTTTAAGAGGTCTTTAATTTTCAAGAACGCGGAGTTTCATTAATACCTTGACCAACGATGAATGACAAGTTGTTAAGTAAAATTAGGCTCAATTCGTTTCCAATCTGTAACTTTTTAGCCCACAGCCAAATTAGTAATGAGAGAATAACTATTGTCGCGATAATGGCGCACCACACCTATTGCAAATTAGACCGTTGATAGTAGTTTAAAAAATAAGAAGTAGCTTTTGAACGCAACTTACGGATGCGTCGAAGGGTTTCACATTACTTGCAAGATCGTAGCGTACCGTGGGTATCTTCATGACTATCACGTAATTGCCAAAATAAGAGGGCCATAGCGTGTTAAATATCTTATAACGTTCAGCGTTATAGACAAGTGCAGTAGCAGCTATGTCCACTTTCTTTATAGAAAAACATTATATCTGAAATTACTCAGATAATTTTCATTAGAAATACTTCATTCTTGGTTAAATGGGCTAGATTGTTCGTATCATTTCCGAAGTTGAAATTGTTTTCTGATGCCTTGACGAACTCGTAACTGTAACAAATCTGGCTTAGCGTGCTTACTGTTGTGCTATTTATACCTTAAACTTAAACTGCGCGCAATGGTTGTAAAGATTTCTATTTCGACTCCGTGCCACACTGTTTTGTTTTCTCTTACGTCCGAATAGGACGAAGGAACTTGCTATTAACAGTGCGTTTTCAGTTTTCCATAACAATGTATTTTTCATTATTTTTACTTCATAGGTTCCTACACGTAAATGCTTTTTCTCAAGTATAGGCTTTCTAGCAGCATTTGGAGTCCCGTTTACGCGGGCGATTGATTGAGGTTGAAGAACGTGTTGCAAGCGAGTATTCGTAGTACACGTCGGGAAAGAGGTGAGCGGGACGATGTCAGCGTCTGGTATAAGACTACTTTGACATACTTGGTCATGAGTGAGAAGAACCCACGCGTTTTTGTGATTCTTTTGCCATTCCTTAAAGCCGCATATCCAGAAATGCGCCTGAGTTTCATGACTTTCCAGTAATATTGTTGAGTCAGAAGTCTCAATTTTGCCTAGGCCAAGTTTTGATTACAACAAGAAACTTTATATTTATAACAAGAAACTTTATATTTATAACAAAAAACTTTATATTTATAACAAGAAACTTTACATTTTGTTTTACTTATTCGTGGGTGTATTTTAATTTTACGAATTTCAGTAATGCCATGTTCCAGTTGGAGATTTCTCGACACCAGAGAAATTTGGCTATCGTGCTGGAAGTGTTCTCTTAATGATATTTCATCACTGACTAATAAAACTAAACAACAAAATCACGCATGACTAGTAGTATTAGAATTTACCTAGAGTCTTCGCCTGACAGATTATTAAGTGTACAAGGTTGATCAGTATCGTGGCTTTCATGTCTATTGTTTCGGTGGAATGTGCACTGATTCATTTCCTGCCTGCATCCTTATATAAACCTGTAGCTCCTAATCTCTACAGGTCAATTGCTCTTTTACTTAGTAAACAGCCGAACTACTTAATTATTTACTAAAAAAAATCGCATTATGGAATCTTAAACTTTAAGGGAGTACGGCTGAGTGTCACTTAGGGTTGATTTTCAATTAAAGCACCCTAAATATGTCGCCGGATTTGGTAATTTACAGGCACATCTCAGCCATAAGAAAGCTAAAGGAGCATTTATTGAATTCCAGTATTAAGAAGCATTTCGTGTTCGTTTTGACTACAAACAGTCGGATATTTTTTGGTTATAACTCAACTCAATCGAGTGCTTCATAAGCGTTCAGTGGGTATAAAAACTGCTCTATTCTTATAAATAAGCATTCCTCCAACATAATGTAGTCCTAAGTTAACCTTGTTTAACTAACCTGACATAAAGTCTTTTGCATTAAATTTCCTGTAGTTTGAATAGGCGCGGCGCATTTAAATACGTTAAATTTTACTATGAGTTAAATTAGGTTGGGTATTGTTAGTTTTAGTTAGGCTTGTTTTAATTAAGTTGGCATATTTTCGACGATTAATATTTCGACGGTGACATAGAGGAAACTAATTTTTTCTCATTTAATCGAAAATTCATGAAAATTTGGCAAGATCCTGACAATTACTCATAATTTTTTTTTTACTTATGTCTCGACGCCACAGTTGAGGTAGTATATTCAGTTACATTACTGTGAAGACAAGATTTTTAAATATGAGACGGTTCTTGCGAAATCGTTTACAACAAATAAATTGTGCATCCCAATTAAATTGTGCATTGAGAGAAATTGGCATGTAGTGTCCGTCTAGGCATAAAAGCTGTGAAAATGTAAGGAAAATAACAACTCTGTTGGAATGGTAGTATAATGTATGATTTCACACATCTAAATTTCACGGACAAAGAGGGGTCTATCCTCTCCACCTCCCCCGAAATGTTAACTTTATAATGGTAAGTATTGGCGATTTCAAAGTGTCAAAAAATTGCGTATGGGAGCCCCCCTACCCCCTGAAGCTTCCCCACCACCGAACCAAAATCCTGTGTCCTGCTCACGGTGATTTTTTTTCTTACTGCCGTTAAATTTAGAACACTCGTTTGTGCTCACGGGGCTTCTCGTTAATACAGTGAAGATCAGGGAAGTCGAACAAATACGAAACCTGCTTGTAACCGTTTTCAGCATGGCTGTGTTAAATCTCCAAAATCTCTACACTGTGAGCGAGAAGCTACGCTTAAACGAATGCAGGTTAAGTTCACAATTTAATTATTTTTTTTTTCATTGAAGCTACATTAGAAGATTTTTTTCTTTCTTTGACATTTTTTTTCGGTTCCGGAAAGATTGTAATTGCCTTTGCTACGTGGTTAAACGTCAAGTATCCACGACTGCACCGATCATAAATATTGAAGCTGACAAGCGCGGTCGTCGTTCAGTAAATGATTGACGTTTGGTATACACGGTACAATTCGAAACTTCTGGAAGACGTTTCTTTGTGACACTTTTTCCATGGTCAAGAAAGCTACAGTTACAATCATTTCGACGGTTGTCCTGGAGTTTCTAGGTTCCCTGTAAAATCGCTATATGACTGTGGCGTTTGAACTTTTATTTGATTGTTCTGTGGCAGTTAGTGAGCTTAAAAATATTTCGTAAAAATTTTTCGCTATCCACAGTTAACAAAGCAGTGAAAAAAGTTTTTTTTTATGGCGTACTTTGTTGAATGTCTCGATAATATTTCACTCCATTTCACTTGTATTTTTTAAGACTAGGTAGTGGTAGGTGACACGATCATTTTATATCCTGGAGAAACTTCCTGTTCAAAGGATATGGATTTTGTTATGTTCGCATCGCGTTACTTGTGATCCGACCCTAATCTGTATTTCGAAGTTCGGGATAGTCCGCGAATATCGCAATCAGGGAAGAGGGTGGGTGGGTTTAGCAAAATGACGCACAGTGTTAAAGCGGTAAGGAAAAGGGACTAAATTTATGGCCGAGAGGAAGGATCGGGTGCAAATATCGGGATATTTTTTTTTTCTTTTTTGTGCGCCATTTGTGGACGATTCCTTCCAGACTTCGAAGTCGGTGACATTGGATTCAAATCGAAGCAAAAAATGGCACCAATAGTAAAGGAAGGATTGGTGTACTGTCAATTTCGAAATTACTTTTCTCGAGGTTGAACTGTATCCAGTTTACAGACAGTGGGATAATTATGGCATAACATTTACGTATTTGCGTCAGTTGGTGGTTTTCTGTAGCATGCTACATATACAATAGAGTATATGTATGCCACATTTACTGTAGTGTAGCCTATATGTATGCCACATTTACTGTAGAGTATATGTATGCAACACGTCAACAAGGAAGAGTTGGGTAGGTACATAATGGGGTGTGGGACATTCGAGATATCTCGGGACAGACGGTAGGGTAATCTTTTAAAGATTCATGTAGGGTCTTGTCAACTAGACGGCGGTTGTAGGTGAAGAAGAACTGTTAATAGTTCTGAGTCAGCGTTCAAGAGTAAAACTTCTGTAATGTCAAGTATCTGTAAATTTTGCATTTGTAAATATTACCGACTTCGGACCAGGCGTTTTAGTTCTAAGCCTACTCGGCTTTTTACAAAAGCCGGCTCGTAATTAAGCTTATATGATTATAAGCTTAACTAACCGTAATTAACCTGTAAGCTTGTAGTAGGTCGAAACTTATTTTTTGGGAGCTCCAAACTTTTAATTTAAAAAATGGTAATCGAGGCACTTTGGACGGGGTTGTAAGGGAACCTTCGGACAAAGACTGAAAGTGATTTTCGTTCACTTTTCTGTTTCGTATGCATATAAAACAAAGTGAATGAAAATTTTTATTTTCCTGAAATTCGCTACTAAAAACTTTGATTTCTTTTATTAGTGTCGTCATGCATGTGCCCAACGATTTTTTTATGGCCTCTTGTTATCAACAAAATATTTGATTCCTTATTGTAAGTCTTGATTTTGTTTGTCAGAATTAAGTTGTGAATAGACGAATGTTATTTTCTTTCATTTGTCACTAAAATCGCTTTGGTACTAAGTGTCTTACGCAAGTCCCAACCTGTCCTGTGCCTGGGGCAGTTCAGGGCAGAAAGTGAGGTTAAATGAGCACGTTTCTATTTCGAGTGTCAGGAAGCGAAAACTGTCAACTTTTAAAATAGTGCGTATAATTTGACTTTTGAAACTGAGCGGAAGTTCTTTGCTTCATTTCGTGTGGAGACCTACAGAAATTTAATAGTGAAACACGTCCTGCCCTGCCCACTCTTCCATGCAGTGTTTTGTGTGCGTAAACAATGAATTAAGATGAACGCACCGTGTAACGTTTTTTGTACTTTTTTGTGATCAATTCCAACATGAAAAGGAATATTCCTGAAAACCAGCCGATACCCAAGAGCGCAAAGGCCGTTTGTAACTGGGTTATTGTTAATGGAGACTGTTCGTATTTGGGAAGTAAATTGCTGAGTTTGTAGCAGGGAATTTGTCGTAAGTACTTGTAATAAATGAACCGCGTTATACCACCCTCGAAAGCCATCATGGTTCTAAAGAACAAATATGAGAAAACAATATGTTTAATAGAAATTTTAAGGAAGATTTTTTTATTGATAAAAGTTTCCAATCTAATTAATGTGCGCGTTTTATATTGACAAAATTTATGTGTAGCATTTCACTTACAGACTATACGCGTGAGTCTACGTTAAATCGGCGTGATTCTGTGCTAAATTTAAGTATTTTGCAAATATACCAGAATTAAAATTTACTTCATTTTGAACGCGTCCGCGAGCCATTTTAAATCCTTGGATGTGTACCAGCCAGCATTAAAAGGATAGGCATCTTCAGGGTACAGTGTTGCCAGTCGACACTTTCTCGTTGAGAGGTAGTCTTCTTTTACCACTGTTTTTGCCATCGCTTCTCCCTAACGTCATGTATTTTATAACTATTTTTTTTCGGGTTTATTGCTAATATTGAACCGTAAGGAAGCCGTAACCTCCTCGTAGTACTGCCGCTTTAGCTTCCTGGTCGTAGTCCGTTAAGCATGTACGACATTTCCTAAAGATGTCGCCGACTTGCTTCTCATAACCAGAAGTAGCTTTCTACCAGGCAGAAATTGGAAAAAAATTTACTTTTCAAAAAAAAAAAAAAAAAAAAAAAAAAAAAAAAATCGAACAATGCTGTTTTAAAGGATTTTACCAGAATTGTAGCAGTCAAAAATATTCGTGGATTAGAAATGGGTTTTATTGTTTGCTTCGTTGCAAAATCTTCGACGATCTTTACGGGAAAATAAGCCTTAGGGGCTGTAATATAGGAAATCATAATTGATGTGTATGCGAATACGATAATGACGGCACCGAGATTCCAACCAGTCAACAGGAATCGCCCATGTAAATTTTTGGTATTAAAACCGCCTGAATGCACACTCTCAGGTGTATTTCGTAAATGATCATTTTCTTTTAATTACCTTGACCAACTACTAATGATAAATTGTAAAGAAACGCCAAGCTGAGTTCGTTTGTCATGCTCAGGCCTTTAGCCCATATCCACATTATGACCGAAAGAACCACGATGGTTAAAATAATTGCAGCCCATACCTACAAGCAAGCGTTGCCTAAAGAATGTCACGCTAGACTTTCTTGCCGTATTTATATTACCAAAGACTGAAAGGGTCGCACGTTCGAAAACAGGTCATATTCCACAGCAGGTGGTTGAAGAACGATCGCCCAGTTTCCAAAGTAATCAGGCCAGATTACGGCAAAGTGCTGCGTTCGTTCTCTGGAGTAGACCAGTGCGTAGATAGCAATATCAATTTCCTAAAATGACGCAAGGCGTGACATACTACGGTGCTCGATGGCACATAAGTACCTTAATTGAAATACCTTAATTTTCAGCAAGTGCGCTAAGTTATAGTCAAAGACGTTAACTTCAAAGTTAATCCCTCCAGCCTCAACGAAATCGTACCTAAAGCGTTGTAACGTTAAAACTACAACAGTACCGTATGTTGTTAATACGTTAGGTTGAGACTCTGCGCAATTGCGTGGAAAATATCTATCTCGATACCGCGCCATATTGTGTTGTTTCCGTGTGTTTCTTTGTAGGTGAAAGGTGGCATCTACAATCATAGATCCATGTAATGTTAGCACTTATTCAGCATGGAAATTCTCACAGCTTTAGTGCCAGCGCGAATGTGGGATCTTTCTGCATTTTGTGGTTTACTACATTGCTCACTTTGTCGCTTGATAAAGATGTTGGTTCCTACTTCGTGATAAAAAGGCAGTTTGGTTGTTTCGTCTCGTGATGTTTGTAAACGGTTGTCGACTTTCATGTTGTTACTAATTTTTTGATAATTTTGGCAAGCTTTGCTGTTTGTAACGACTACCACTGATCTTGGAGAATACCGCAATTTCCGCGCTATCAAGGAAACACTACTTTCGTCTGCGGAGGCGAAAAAAAGTTGTCATCCCGTAACTGTGTCGAATTGTTGTTACTTGTGCGAGGTCCATGTTTAATCACGATTGCATTCGTAATAGAGAACTGTATTGCGTAATTTCGCATTAGTAAGTGGGTGTAGGCGTTCTTTTCGAATTTAGTAGAGAGGTTTAATGCATTGTCGAACGGGGATTCTAGTAGGAAACAAAAATTGCTAAGCGTAAATTGCACATATTATGCTTACCAAGCCCCGTAACTGCACAGATACTAACTAGCAATACAAATGTATGTAATCCCATTGCTGTTACTAGTACGATTCTGTTTGAAACGGTTGGATTGCGAAGGTATTTATACTGACTTAAAACCGCAAGAAATTGACAGGTTGAACTTGTCATTCCATCATACTAGACGTAATGAAGAATGGACGGATTCAAATGTCCATTGTAGCCCTGTAGATGTTTTGTTTTAACCGGATCAGCAGTGTCATAGTTCTATCATAGTACCCTATTCCACGGTATGCCCACCCTATAATATGCAACAGCTATGCTTCGGTAGCTTTTTTGCGAAGAAGCGAAAGGTCATGCTTGTCATCAGAATGACAGTGCCATAATCTTCGTGCTTAAGTAATCTATTCAGTCGCTTTAGATGGGCCTTCAAGTTTCTTCGTCCGTCGTTCTTGCTGGAGGCCGAAAGGTTTGGTTCCACATACTCTCGAATCCGTTTCGTTATTAATATGATTCAACAGTAGACGAGTGGGCAAAAGCTTGAGCAGAGTCTTTCATTTATTCAGCGTATAAACACGTATAGTTTTGGAGACAGCCTGCTCGTTGCTAAATTTTGGAAGCGAAGGCTGACCAAGTCCGTATGTTTTTGAGGGCCAGATTATTCAGAAGGTTAGTAGTTAACCTCACGAAAACGGACAATTTCAAACCGCGAATACAATAATCGAGAAAAAGAAGTTTGGGAAAAAAAATGAAAAACTTGTCTGTAACCGTGAAGTGTAGTGCCCTATTTCCACTAACGTAACCAAAACTTATCAGAACTGAAATAATTAGAGCTATTATGCTCGGTAAAATCTCGTTGTAGTGAAGCTCCAGGAAGACAGAATTTTCTGGAGTAGGTATACCCCGAAGCTCGGAAACTTAAAATTGGACTGTAGTGTCTAATAAATTGTAAAAACAGGACTCAGAGCTCTGAGATCAGGATCAGGTATCCGATCTCCGCAATTTTAATTGTTGTAGCTAGCACGCAAAAAATAGTAATACATGTGAAAGTCTATTCTAAAGTCTAATAGTAATACGTTATCATCTGACGGTAGCACTAAGCTTGAAAAGTAAAAAGCTCCTTTTGGAGTTCGGTTCGTGTTGAACATCGATTAGATATAGCTGTCTGAGCATTAAGTTTGCCAAGTCTTTAGCTCAGTGCTATTACTCACTTTGATTAAAAAAATACGTAAAATGCTTGATTTCCTCACTTTTGTTCGTTGTTTTGGTTGGTTTCCTTTTATAGAATGACATAGGCGTTTGAGCGAATATAGATCTCTATAGCAGCATACAGTTCTCTATAGCCTGGCTTAGTTGTAGGGTAATTATTGTGTATTTTTGTATTATTTGGGAATTACATAATCATTTTTGTTATCTATTGTGACTACATCAGCCGTCATTTTCATTTTGTGAACTTTATTTATTAATTTTTGTTATCCAAAACGTGCCAAAATTCACTTTAAAAATTACGTAAAACATCTTCTTATTACCGTGTTGCACTCAGCGTTTTTTTTCATTGACTGTTCTCAATTGTCACGTCCCCTTGCTTATAGTAATAGAATTCCCACACATGCAACAAAATGAGTAGAAAGCTAAGCGGATTTTATACGTTGTGCAGTTTAGCTATTTCTGGTAGTATTAGTATGGTAGTTCAGTAGGTTTGGTAATCAACGAAATTTCAGTTTTCTTTCGCCTGGCCAACTCGGAGAAGAATATCATAAGGGAAACGAGCCATCCAATGCCCAATAGTGCAAAGGCCGTTTGGAGCTGAAGAGTTGTTAGCGGTGTTTCTTCGTACTTCGGAAATAAGTTAGCCATTCTATAACATGGGATGGCTGGCAAGTGCTGACGATATACGTATCGACTGAGTCCGCTTTCGTGACTTGTCATTACTCTAAATTAATTTATTGCATCTATTATTAGTAAAATAGTTCTTTTCCAAAAAAACTCAAACCGCAGCTCGGCTTACTTAATTTTGATTATTTCTGTAATTTCTTTAAGATCCTTGGAAATGTACCAGCCCGTACTGACAAGTAAAGGATCTTCAGGGTACCACAGGGCCAATCTGCATTTCCCAGTTGACTTGAAATCTTGCGTTAAAAGCGTCTCCGCAATTGGCTGGCCCTGTAATTATTATAGTTAGCAAGAAAAACGTAATATGTGTGAAAGTATTGCTTTTACATACAGTAAGAAATCCGTATTGGCCACTTAAAACTTTGGTAATAGCCTCGTCGTCTGTTGATACTTGGCAGGAACCACATTTACGTAGCATATTTCCCAGTTGCTTTTGGTAACCCGTTTTTGCTTGCTAATCAACGGGTGTTTCATGCGTGCTTCTTGTATAAATCAATTTACCAAGAAATGAGCCGTCAGATAAAGGTTTCTATTTGAGACGGGCTTTAAAGCATCTTTCGTCACGAGATCTTCGAACTTCTTAACCGGAAAATCGGCTACCGGAGCAGTTATGAATGAGATCATAATTGAAGTGTAGCCGAATACAATGACAACGGCACCAAGGTTCCACCCAGTCAGAAGGAACCGGCCCTGGAGATTTTTTGGATTGAAACCACCTGTTACGCACACGTACAATTACTGCATTATTATTTTTCTATTTTATATACGTTGAGCGAAAAATACTACCTTGACCTGCCATAAGAGACAAGTTATAGAGCAATGCTAAGCTAAGCTCGTTTTCCATTTTCAGCTGTTTTGCCAATATCCACATAATAAGCGAAAGTAGAAGAAGGCAAAAAAGGATTGCACCCCATACCTAAAAAGTAAACCATGTTTAAAATGGTGGAATAGCTTAACATAGATAACTTCACAACTATAGAGAACTATAGTTTGATAAACTATTCATATTGCTAGTAAACTTACTGGTGTTTGAAAAGGCTTGACATTGGAGAATATGTCATATTCAACTGCAGGTGGTGGCAAAACTATGATCCAGTTTCCAAAATAAGTGGGCCAAATAAGATCGAATACTTTTACTCGGTCGCTGTTGTATACTAATCCAGAGACAGCAATATCGACTTCCTGAAAAAGAAAACATTTTTAGGCATACTGTTAGTTATTTTTAAAAAAAATCTGCTCTCATGAGACCTTTTCTTTCATCATTTCAACTAGATTGCGTTTCGGGTGGTCCATAATGAAGTTATTTTCTGGAGCTTGTGTCATGCTATACCTATTATAAGTACGGCGTTAGTAATAATTCAGTCGTTTTCAAATTGTTTACGTCATGCCCAAACTTTCAATGATAATTTTGAATAGGTCGATCTCAATTCCTTTCCAGGAAATCTTGTTCTCCGTCGTCTCGTGATTAGTGAATGGTGGCAGCTGAAATAGAATTGTTACTCTAAAGACAACTTTTGAAGATCAGCAAACTTACGTCGTAAGTACCCGCTTCTAAGTGCGTTTTTTCTAATCGACTAGTTCCGATGCACGTCTGAAGTCTATTTGCTGTCCCAGAGTAATTTTTCCTTGTTTCACTTAGATATGCCACCATATCCGTATAAGCAATGATTTTCGGATGGGATGTTGAACGTTTCCGGCAAGTCAGACTCTTGCTTAAAAATATCCACGTATTAATGTGATTACTTTGTATTTTAGGTATGTTGTCTATCAGGGGTGAAACTTGGTGCCCATACACCACGAAAAGAAGGATGTCCGATTTAATATCTACGGTTTTATCTATGACAACGCAAGAGAAATTTAAGTTTTTGAATGGAGAGTAAAATATATTTTGTGATTCGTACTTAAGTTCGTTGTTAACGGGAGCACGGTTATTGTTGATATTCCAAGGTGGTTTTCAAAGTCCCGCAGAATCAACTTGGTGTAATCATTGTATGGAACCACGTCACGTATTTTGACACCTTTTTCGTGAACAAGAACTAAGAACCGGGATCAGTATATTTAAGAAGAATTTTTAAGTCAGTAATTTTAAGTATTTTTAAAGTATTTTTGAGAAGAAAATCGTCATACTCAGGCGTTTTCCAGCAGTGCAGCTGATGAGGATCACGAAAATGGTCATTATGAGCATTTTGGAGTACTAGTATCTGGAGTAGTAAAGAATCCTTATATACTCATAGGTTCTCATATACTCCCTATCCTACGTTCTTTCGCCCTTGTATTCTTCTGCTTATTTGACATTGGTCAGAACGGTGTGATGCTCTTCTATTACTTTATTAAACATTCACTCTATGGTTGATAGAGTAACATGCCAATAGACCGGAACGATAATAGTCTTTTCCGTGTATTCCGTGAAATTAATCAAGCTCAAGGAATATCAGAAATTCAAAAAATCTGGTGGTATGAATTGGGTATTAAGGTCCCGTACAGGGTCTCGTGCAGGACACCGAGTCAACTGCACTGGGTTTCGACAAATACTACGAAGGGACTTTAGGTATACCGGATATGAACAACAAATAGGGAAAACGGACAGCTTCGTTCGAAAATGCAATTGTGATATTTTCCATGTCACGCACAATAAGTTCCAACAAAGAAAAGGAGAATAATTTTATTGGGAATCTTTTTTCCGAATTTTTGAAAGCTGATATACGCAAAGGGATTTGTGACCTAGAGATGTATATTATCGTGTTTTTAATAAGTAACTGTGATACTAATCATGCATTTCCAGTGTCGTGTGTCAATTGTTAAAGCACGAAATGTGGAATAGAACTGCTACGTTTTTTTGTATCTCGCCAGCAGCCGTTCACAAACGAAAATAACCACAGCCAAGAACCACCCCATGCCCAGCAAAGCAAACGCCGTTTGGAGCTGGTTAATTGTTAGTGGCGACTCCTCGTATTTGGGCAGTAAGTTAGAGGTTAGCACGCAAGGCGTTTCTCTCGAATTTTTGCTGTGGATGAATTTGATTATTCCACCCTCGAACACTTGCATAATCCTATAGAATCAATGAGATAGATTTGATTATGTGTGCGCTAGTGATTTGTATACAATTTAGATCTATCGAAATGCGTTTAAAAATGTTTCAACTGGAGGACTGCGACTGATTTGCCCTTCACGTAAAAGTCTCACATCTTACTCTGGATTTCGGTTTCTTGATTATCGAGTTAAAATTCCGTACTCAAATGGAGAACTGTTACAGTTACGACGAGAAAATTATAAGTAATAAACGACTTGTATATAAATAATCTAACTGTAAAAATTTTTTCACGGGTTTTCTATTGAGAAAGAGATTCTTATGTCCGTTTCGTCCGACCAATTGAACCAACTCGAACACAGGAGTGTCGAAAATTCTTTTTTTTTTTTTAAATGTATACTGTAGTTTGTTAAGTAGCCAGGCCACCGTTTTATCGAAATATATTTTTCCGTCAATGAAAAACCTATTCCAATTCATAATGGCCCCATTCGTCCCCTAATTTTGTTTAAGCAATAGTATGCTATACCACTGTGAGGCTTACTTTGCTTTAAACGCTCCGTTTAAGACTTTCAGATCTTTCCTTATGTACCAGCCGACATTAGAAGGAGACGTATCTTCAGGAATTTTCATGGCTAGTCTGCATTTGCCCGTCGCTAAGAAGTCAGATAACATGACCATTTTT
>JAGQDJ010000342.1:0-17873 GCA_022885665.1 Triops longicaudatus
TAATAATAATAATAATAATAATAATAATAATAATAATAATAATAATAATAATAATAATAATAATAATAATAATAATAATAATAATAATAATAAAACGTTTTTTCATTATTTGCTTACTGACGGATAGAAACAGCAACGAATAAAAATTGTTTAATTATTCTGCCCTTTAACCTATTCTGTTTATCGGTGAAGAATTTCGAGCTCTATATAAACTACCTGGCTCGTTGTTTAGAGGTGTAACTGTCACGTGTCACAGTTTTAATTACTTGTGCCAGAACTAAGTACGTTAAAAAGGTATATACAGATCCTTGACCTTACCTTGAACGTAATAAAAGTGACGCTTAACGTCAAAAATCTGTCTCCGTGCATTTCACGGCAAGATGTACATAAAAATTAAGTACTCACAGCAAGAACGCAGGTAGCCGAAAGGCCCTTTTTTACGCTTTTAATAATCGTAAACATCCGAGTTGAACTTTTGAACTTTCGAGTGATGCACTTTGTCCAAGCTGGTTTGGACTGGAATTCCGTAAACAGGGAATTTTTAACGCTATATGAAAAGGTTAAGCTAGTAATGTGTTTAATACACAAGAAAGATGTCCAACAGGAAGGACGTAGCTTGAGATTTCAAAGTGTGTGCGTAGCAACGCATCAATATCTGCGAAAATCAAGAATACTAATTTGGCTACTTGTAATGGAATTAAACATGTTATTTGTTTTGTTTAATTTATTTATCTCCAAAGCAAAAACCCATATGGAATGGAGTTTAATAGCCACTACTAGTAACTACATCAACACGAGACTCGTAACAGAAAACGAAAATCATTTCACTGCTCTGAATATCAGTTCAGGTACTCGAAACAATATTTTAAAAATATCTTATATCAACTGCCAAGAATTTTATATGACAATTCTGTCAACGAAAGAAATCCCAGAACAGACAGCAATTTTAAGCTGCGCTATTTCATGCCAGTCGAACTCAACATGTCAAGCTTTTAACTTTTACACAACGGGAACAAATTATGTTTGCGAGTTTTTGGCAGAAAACTTTTGCTTCCGACGACAAAGAATTGCGCTTCAAGCTTTGCCTGGGGGAAGAGTTTGGATAAACTGCGGCCCGGCAGGACAAAAGCTTGCGTTGATCAGCAGTTCAAGAATGCGATAGCTAACAATACGAATGTTAACAATTACTGCGAGATAGGACGCTCTGGCTGTCGCAATGGAAACAATGCGAGTTCTACAGCCTGGCCGGGCTGTGATAACTGCGTGAAAACGTGTATTGACTGCAAGTATTTAAATAATGTAGTTGATCGAGGTTATTACGTGAACTGTTCAATATCAGCATAATAAATGAAACTAATTTTCTAGCTACACATATCTGCACTTTGTGGCCTGATGGACCATCTGGAACTCCTATTTTCGCTTTATGTCAAGGAACCGCGACATTTCTTGCCAAACGGCGAGTGCAACTGTTGAATGGAACGATTTCGCCAGATTATCGAATGACTTTATGGGACATGCACAGAATATCTAGGCTTAACGTTTACACAAGAATGTATTTTTGTTTTAAATTTAACGGTACTAGTTACATTCCTAAGTACAATTACTTCTTCATTGACGAGAATGGCACCTTGTCGAATATGACGTACATAGCAAGTTCACATGTGGACGGATTTAATATAGGGAATACACCCTTAAGGCCCTCTCCATGGATCAAAGGCAATTCTACTTGTGGAGATTTCTGGCTGCTTGATTCCCTCTTTACTACTGCAACAATGGAATGTCCTAGAGGCGATGTTAGCGTGTTTGGAACAGAGAATTTAAATGGTTCACCGAACAAACGGGAATTCGCTGGCCTCCGATTACTGCACAGAACGGGATTGCATACTACGCAGATATCAGAGTAGACTTGATTTAAATATTAAAATCTTTGTTTTTTATTTTTATTTTGTATTTATTTATTGGTAAACGTGACACGCATGCATCATAAGCATGGGAGTTTGCAGTAGAGTTCCAAAAGTTATGTGTAAAGAATTCATGTACGTCATTTTCATGTAAATTACCAAAACTGTTAATCAACTTTGCTTGAAGTCCCACATGTCTCGTGTTAATATGGGTGACATATTCCAGCAATAGAAAATACATTACGAAATATTATCAGGCATCTAAAATGGTTGTTTAGTAGTCGTAAATTGATCTTTGGGGATGGCATGGAAACTTCAGTACAAAATCGATACCTCCAGGTATTGATTCGCTATAAAACGATATTAATTAAAGACAATGATAAATTTGGTACTGCGTTAGGTAGGCGGATAACCGCATAAAAGACTTTGCCAGGTTCAGTCAGCGTCTAAGGCCAGTGTTTTAGTAATTGTTTTCCCAATAGTCATAAATTAGTGAGCAATAACGTTTAGCCTTTTGGCGCAACGTCAGGTCATAAATGAGCCAAGCATTGAGTCAAAACGATCCGAGAAATAGACATAATATGCAAGAGTCACAAGAACAAGGCAACTCTTCGCCGATTTCTTCAGAATTCTTTATTCTGCCACGAGCTACCGACTGCACCACACACTTTTTTCCTTCAGTGAGCAAAAATAGACGAGTTGAACTAACACTTTTAGCTTTAAATAAGAAAAAATGAACTTAATACTGTGTTTCTTGTTCGTGATTTCTTTCCGTAATCCACAAATTGCACAAGCAACCGAGTGGGTTTCTAGCGCAAGCAGCCCTAATTACAGAGACACGAAATTGGTGACAGAAACGGAAAATCCTTTCGCTCTCCATTATTTCAACATGAGTAATGGAGTATTCGTTTTCTCGTGTTCGGAATTTTTTTAGATATTACTTCGTAATTAGCTTGGTTTCTTTTCTATTCTTTCTAGGAGGAAATACGATATCGAGAGTAGCCATAATTTGCAACAAATTCTGCGCCTCGAATGCTAGCTGTCAAGCGTTCAGTCTCTACCCGAATGATACGCAATATATCTGCGAGTACTCACTGGAGAATTTCTGCAACCACCGACAACGCGTGGCTTTACAATACTGGCCAGGATCGACTGTCTGGGATAAATTTACCCCCAACATGACACGCGGCTGTATAGATGAAAAATTTGCCGGTATATCGAATTCAAGTTTTTGCGGGATTGAACGTTCTGGATGTTCTGGCACGTGGCCCAACTGCAATTTATGCAACCAAAGCTGTGCAAACTGCACTGGAAGTGGTACGAATTCATATATAAAATAATAATTATAATAATAGTAATTCCGAAAATTATATTTTTACCGTAAAAAATATCATAAAATATGTTTTATAACACCAAGGCTTTAACAACCAATTTTATACAGGTTTCCGTAATTGCACCATTTGGCCTGAAGGACACACTAAAACCCCGATTTTTGGATTTTGCAACAACCGAGCGACAGTTATTATTAAACGACAAGTTCATCTCTCCAACGGTACCGTCTGGCCTAATTACACCATGTCCTTCCCAGATATATTTCGACTGAGCCAACGCGCATCTTACAGATCGCTTCAATTTCAGCTCAATACCACTACACCAAAGAAAGACTACTTAGTCGACTATAGAAACTTCAGAATCCACCCTAACGGCACTTTAGCTGCGGGTTTGACTTACGTAACGAAAGGCTCAAACATCGACGGTTTTTATTTAATGGGAAAACTAACAAGACCTGCTCCATTTGTTTTTGTGCAGCCCAACACGAACTGCGGTTCTTTCTGGCTCCTCAATGTAACCCAAACTGTTAATATGACCTGTCCAGGAGGAGCAACGGGACTGTTTGGCTTAGTCAATATTAATGTTAGTACTCCGAAGACAGGTATTTACTGGCCCAAAGTGGGTGGTGACAACGGAGTCTTCTTCCATGTCGAAGCCCGATTGGATTTTTAATCTCAAGTCAATCGTTAACCAACGTAGTGAATAGTGTAGTTGTATTTCGTAAAATTAGTAAATCATTTTTAAGAACATAGATTTTGCTTGAAAATTTACTATTTTAGTTGCGTTCTGTGAATACAGTGAAATAAAAGACTTTTGAGCCCTTGTTTTCTAATTCGTTCACCACTCGATCCCTTCTTCGTAATGTTGCTGCTGAATGCTAATTAAAATACACGCCTCAAATATAAAAAATATAAACAAAATTATTTATTCTCCAACTAGCTTTTGATAACCATAATCGATGCTAGAAAAGAAGAGAAGTGAACGTTTAACCCTTCCTTCAAGGTAAAAGCAATAAAGTTTCATGGATCGCGACACACCGTTTTTCTCGCTTTCAAATACCATGTACCATTAATGTCCGATGTCATAAAGCCACGTGAAACAGTACCAATAAATAACGTTCTTTGTTTCAGATAGTCTGCTATATCATGGTGCTCGGCTTCAATATTGTAAGTCGGCCTCTTACTCAAAGCTGCTATTACAAGTCATTTTTACAGTTAGCGTTACCGCAAGCAGCTGCTTTTTTTATAACGCTCTATATCCCTATAACGACTTTTTTGCACTGTTACAGAAACAAGGGAAAAATCCAGATGTTCTTCCATAACATAAAACTGTGGGTTTATTTCCTTCCGTTACTTGGAATATGTCTTTTTGACAAGGAACTTGGCCCGATAACTTCGTGGAATAGAATCATTACCAGCAAGAATTACTGGAAGCTTCTTACGCAAATTTCCTCATGGATCAATATATAACGTTATCCAATATAACCTTTTAAGCGGGTTCGGGTACCGACGGTTTTAACACAGGAAGCACTCCATTGAAACCTGCACCTTTTGCATGGGCTCAAACAACGAAAACATATAAATGCGGACCGTTTTAGTTACTTGCATCGCCACAACCTTCAGCTTCATTAAATTGTGCCGGAGGAAATATTTAAATGTTTGGAAATATCATAAGTAATGCTACGGCATTAAATGGCCCCAGGCAACAATGGAAAACAGCAGTTTGGATCTCGCTGAGATGAAAATGGAACTTTAAATAAGATGTGTCTATTCTCTTGTTGTAAGCTATTTGCGTTTTCTTGTCGTTTCCTCAATTCCCGCCCATTTGTTATGTTAATATGTCCCGCCTTTAAAATTTGAATCGAGCTACCAATGAGAACTGGAGTTGGTAGCTCTGAATTTGCCTTCCTCCTCCAGTTTCCATTGTTACTTCACCACTCAAGGTGAAGTGAACAAAACATCGAAGGTGAAGATCAAAACATCGGTTCAGACAGTGACTTTCATTTCGTCCTACATCCTACATTCGCGTAAGTATTTTCCAACTAGATTAAATTAATTATTAAACCTAAACATAACGAAGGAATCGGTCATTTTCCCTAAAACGCTTAAGTTCCATTGGATTAGATATGAGATTGCAAAACATAGCTGAATTTTTGGTATATTGTTCAGTATCATGCAGGCTTATGAAATCCAAACAGTATGTGTACGCATTTTGCAATCAATTATTGTTTTGATGTTTATTTCTGTGGTTGAAATATAATTTGAAGGCAAATGGAGTAAGTAGAGAAACTTACACGCGATGCATGTAAAAGTCCAGTGCTTCTAGCGTAAACAGTAAGTAGTTCTGTTGAATTTAGCGCCATTTCAAATATTAATCCATTCAGTCCGAGGCTTATTTCTGAAAAAAAGAAGTAAGTTCTTGACATAGGCAGATAACAAATTCCTTACTTGGCAATAGCACAAGAACTCGCCTTCATTAGTGACTATTACTATCTCAGCAAGTGAGGCAGCAATGTAACACTCGCCCGGAGAATAGGAAAAGGCAAGCAATTGGTATTATCGGCGCAATAAGTAAAGCAAGCATCTACTGTAGTTATGCCAGTTATCAATGTCGCGTCCAAACCTTGATCGCACGTGCAGTTTGAAAGTCGTGGGCAACTAATACCTGTGTTAATCATGAAATAACACGTGTTGATATAATACGCTGAAGGTAAAATACTACATTAAAATTAAGTAGCGTCGATGGAATAAAAGTATTAACCCTATTAGGAAGACTAACATGGACGTACTTGATCTAATGGAATTTGTGAAGCTAGAAATGGATGCACAAGTTATAGTAGATGAAGAATTGAGAATTCCAGGAGTCGGCACCAATAATTGAGTCGTTTGAGAGGTGTTAGAGTTGTTCGAAAAATTATAGTTGAACACTATAGGAGTGAAGGTAATTAATTGAGACGTGATTGGTAACGTCGTTGGAGACATTGCAGTCGAAGAATTCAAAATAAGAGGAATCGTAACAAGTGACTGCGCAGTCTGAGAAGTTCTGGCCACAGTAGTTGAAGCAGTCGTCGAATTTGAACTTAAAGGAATCGACGCAAGCAATGGAGTCGTTTGAGAAACCGTTGGTTGAGACGGCAGAAGAGATATTGTTGTTAAATTCATGCCCACCTTAATAAAAATTGTCAACACATAAAATGTATTTTAGTTTTCATTTACTTTTAGCTTCCAACAATAATTTCCCGGGGTCAGAAAACTTCCCGTTACGGAAATAGTTCCATTCGAAGAAAAAAGCTTGCAGATTTGGAATTCGTTGTAGCTAAAAGCGTCGCAGCCGTTGTAGTTTTCGCAAACAAAAGCGCAAAAAGTGAAAGCAATTGTACTGTATTCTACTAATTGAGAGACCGTTGAAGGTGCATTGCCAAACAGCGAAGCCGTAGAAGAATTAGAATTAAGGTTTTCAATGCAACGAAACGTCGCTTGCAGATTCACTCTACACGGATTTGTCGAAATTTGGTGTACAAATCTAAAAAACAATACCAGAATTGCCCAAAGACTTTCACAGTCCATTGTGCTTGTATAAACACACTTAAAAGTTTAGTAAAGGAAGATATAGACCGTTTCACCGTTGTCTGTATCAAACACCCTTAAGCGTAGTCGAAAGCTGAATGAAGCTGAACAAAGCTGTGTGGTAGCAACGTTGTCTTTCTGGTACTGGCTTGCAAAAGGTCATACTGGAAGTACTTTCCATGTGTTCAAGTCGTTAGTGCAACAATGAAGGAATGTTACATTGTCAGGTGTCGTTTACATGAGCATTGGCAAAAACTTTGACACTTCTTGGAACACGAAACAACTGTTGAAACTTGCAGACAGGTTTTTGCATGTCCTTTGCGACAGTGTCGGGCGCTAATATTGTTGTTTTCCATGTATAGGAAATCGAAAATATTTCGTTTCTCGATGTTTCTGTAGCTAGAAGGAAATGACCCGAATTGGGTTATTTCTTACACAAACACTGTCCCAAGATTATCTATATTACTTCTCATTTGATTTTATTAATTTAAGAGAACGTTAACTTCATATGGACAATTATGTTATCGACGATTTATAAGAAATATTCGAAACTGTGTTACGAATTCTGGCGAAATCCTCTGAAAATCATAGTACTGATACTGATTCGTTGAATTCGACTGATACGAATTCCGATACTGTATTAGTGATTGTGTTCCGAATTCTACTGAAGGAAATTTCAACTTTCTTTTATTTAACCATGGTTTATACAAGATGAAAGAAAAGTAAGGTAGGAAAAGCGAACAAAGTTGTACCAAGTTATTGTTGCATGAGGAAATGGAATGTGGTTATTTGAATTCAACTTTGTTGACCAGTTGGTTTCTGTTATTAAAAATCATTAAATAGAATGCTTTCTTTGCAGCAAAGTATTTCTTACCTCGCAGTAGCACATAAACTCGTCTATATTGGAGACTAACAGCAGATTAGCGCTTGTGGTAGCAATAAAGCAATTCCCGGGATAGAAAGAAAATCCCAAGCAATTGGCATTATTGGCGCAAACAGTAAAACAGTCGTCTGCGCTTGTTATTCCTGTTTGAGACGCCGAGTCCACGCCTTTGTCACATGTGCAGTTTGAAAATCGCGGGCAACTACTGCCTAAATTTCGTATATACAGTAACATACACTTGTATATACAGTAATAGAATATGCGCAAGTACTGCGCATGGCATAGCACTCGAAACTTGTATTTAAAGTCTTCAATGTTGAAAATTTTTTTATTTTCTGTTATTACTTTCAAGCGTTGTAAAATCTACATTTAATCGCGGAAAGCACGTGCAGAAATGTGTAAGTACTTACTATTTCTGCTGTAGGTTGTCAAGTTAGAGCCGTAGGTACAATATTGAATTCCAGGAGGCTTAGGAGCCGCAGTTGTTGACGGAGTTGGCGGAGAAGTTGGAGGAACCGTTGACGCAGATATGTTTAGTACCTTGCAAGGATTTATCAAATCTCAAAGATTTAGAAGTAACTCCTTTAAAAGCTGTTACCTGTGGTTTCCAACAGTACTTATGAGGATTATGGAAATTGTCCATTGTGATGGTCAAATTATTCCAAGAATGCAATTTGCATCCTTTGGTCGTTTGGTTGTATGTGGTTGCAAGGCAGGTATTCTTGTTGCAAAGCAATGCGCAAGAAAGACGAGACACTGTACCGTACTCGACGAAAGATGAAAAGATTGAAGAAATATCCCCAGGAGGCGAAAGGGTAGTTGAAGATACAACAGTGTTTTCTTTACAACAAAACGTCGCTTGAAGATCCATTGCAATTATCCTATTGTTGCTAGCAAATAACATTAGAAATAACAGGAGCCAAAATATTTTACAAGCAATCAAACAATGCAAGGAACCAAATTTCAAACTTGCCATATTTGAAAAAAAAAATAGTGAAACGTTGAATAACTCTTAGCAACGTTGTTAAGCGTATGAAGCGCTCTGGGTACTAAAAGAGCACTGCATAAGGTTTTATATATCTCGAGGACTGATATTGACGCCATTGTTTCGGAGCACTAAAAGGAATAATATTTCCAACTTGTATTTTATTACTGTCAGCTGCTTTGTTCTCGTAATGTCATAAAACTCCGTTGCACAACGCATCCGCTGTACTGCACTGCGCTCAAAGTTATTACTTCCTGGTAGGATTTTTTTGTTTCGAAATAGTCAGCTGCGTGAAGCTTTCAGTGTCTTCAAATTGCCTGTTAAAATATTTTTCTATGTTTCTAAGTATTTTAGTATTTAAATATCTTAATAAAAATTTCTATTTTGGTAGAGAAAGAAGTTTTCAGTCGAGAAAATAATCCAGAAAACGGGACAAATTTACAGTTTACATTTACGAAAGTTTTCTGAAATTATCGTAAGTTTTTAACAGTTTAAAATCACCACGAAGAAAAAATAATGGAATAGTATTTTTGACTGATTTTTATTAGATTTTTTACCCTTCTGTGAAAGAGTTTCCAAATCGAAAGGTTGGAATTAATGTCGGAATTTACGGTTTCCGGTAGCTGAATAAATTAAGCTTTCTTGTCTCGTACACCTGTGTAGTACGGTCATTATGAATGCGTAAGTATTGTAAGTAAGTTGGTGTTCAGGTCAAGTATTCCTGTATTACAGAATCATTGATTAAAAAGAAGGCAATGAAGGGCACAAATGTCGAGTGTCAACTAATTAAAGAAGTTTCTACGGTTAAAAAATCAGACAGAAATAATTGTACTCTTAACTGACGTATGTTAAATCACATGTCTTCCGTTATGAATAAAAATGGAACTGTGCGTGTGTATTTTCGTACTTTTACTTTAGAAATTACAAACGTGAAAAGTGAACCAAGGAAGTTAAGAAATTAAAAAACGGGTATTCAGACAGATTCAAGGCAATATGGAACCATAGGAAAACATCTGAAATCAAGAATAGTAAGGCCTAGTTTGAAACGCTTAATAATCTTAGTATTGAAACTAGAATTTACACACTAAAAGTTGTTAAGTATGCATGATAAACGTCATGACGTTTTCGAGTTCAGAAAAATTGACTCAGTTTTAGGCTTGTATGGTGAGCATAACAGGATTCAATGCTAAGTTGCACTGATTGATACCCCGTCGCATCCTGATGTAACCTCCTTCACCCCAGGAAGTTCCCCACGAATTACGGACAATCCAGTATTTCGTCCCGTCAGGCTCTACCCCCGCGCCAACAATTGACACGGCGTGGTTAACATTCGAGCTTTTGGTCGTGAGGTAATTGCTACAGTTAGGGTCATCAAATACACCCGATCTAGCGTTTAAAAAAATAAATAAAAATGGCTTCATTTTAGATACCTATTCCATGGATGAAATCATAAAGTGAATAAGATTTATGAATAATCATTTATGAATAAGATTGTAAACCATTTTGATCGCTACTGCCATCTATGGAACAAAACATTACCTAGAAAGTTTTGAAACAGTTGGTAATGCACATGTTAGATGGCGTGGCTCGGTTTTTTATTAAAAAAATAAAATTTTGGAAAACAGATGGCTTTAAACCAAAAAAATTAATAAAATCGAGAAGTGATATCAATAGACAGCGTAACTAGATTACGAAGCCAACGAGTACTTATTAAGAAGCAAAAGAGATTACGAAAAAAATCTACAAAAAATTGGAAGGAAATTATTTAAAAGATGTTTTCCTTATTCATTATGTAAAACATTCACCCAATTTTAGTTGTTAAGAAAAAGCTCTCTGAAATTAAGTATAATATTTACAGAGGAGAAATGGAAGTTGGGCAATGTTCGACTACGTAGGCTTACTTGTAATTATTCATCAAGTCAGTCGCATCGATGGATATCGCTATCGGTTGTCGCGTTGCGCACATTGTTCGCAACATTTGGTCTTCGTCAAAGGCTGTCAAGGTTGTGTAACCAGCTACAGTCGTAATTCCAGTGGTCCTGGGTTCTTGACAAGCTTGATCCTATACAAATAGTTATACTGCTTTTAATTTAGATTTTAACTCGTTTCATTTAAAGCAAAATTAACATTTAATTGACACATTGATGCAGTTGAAAGTGGCGCTGAACTAAGAGAGGCAATAAGGAACTAAGAGAGGAATAAGAAGTTTAAAACTGTTACCTGACCAGTGTAAGGATAGGCATTCGAAGATCGAACGCGATTAGTTTGCCAGTGTTGAAAACATGCCTCATAGAAACCTCCGTCACAGCCCACGTTGCCGTATCTGCGTGTGCAATCCACACATTGCTGCTCGCTGCAATTAATAAATTAGAAGTATTAAAGCAATAGCTCGCCCAGTCTATGAAACTTGGTTCACGATAGTTTCAAATATTTTGTCTAAATAAATTAATAAATAAAATAAATAAATAATGTCAAAATAAATGTTATTTTTTTTTCAAAATAAACATTCAAATTATCAAATATTAATGTTATGTTTCTGATGGTAACCGATTTACCTCAATCTGATTCGATTGTTCCCGTTTCGCTTACAGTACCCGAACTCAGCGAGAGTAGTTGACGCAAATGAGTAGCAGCTAATTTTCACAGAATTTATTTGCTGTGAAAAAGGGTAAAAATGTCTGACCTGCCACAGACGCCTTGATCTTTCACTGGCGTTAGACAAATGTCTTTCCGTAAATCCAGTGTGCAAGCATCAGTATTAGTAGCGCCTAGTCGATAACGCTGCGTTCTCAGGATTTTCTTGTCTTTTTTCATTACGAAAAGTGGCCTAATATGATGGCATTGTCTCAAATTATCTTCGATTTTTTGCCGCGGTAGAAACAGGCCTTTGAGTTTTTCCATTTCTCCCGCCGACTAGCAAGACAGCACAACGTTTTAGTTTTAATAGCATGATAATACAGGTGTACTTAGTTATATATTACATTATGTTATATCTATTGTGCCTTGTGAGTAATAAATTTAGTCCATTTCAAAATAGAAATAAAAATCGTCATAATATTAATTATAGATTTGACCTTTTAATCTTGAAAAGAAACCGTCAACAGGTAAAAACCCTAACGTGAAACTTAGTTTTGAAAATCCACGTAAATTCTATATTTATCAAATTTAAAAGTACACAAAATAATTCGATTCATCTGAAATATTTAGCGTAATAAATTTAGTCATCTGCTAAAAGTTTATTTTAAAAAAATCGCATGCTTTATCTTATGTGGAAAGAGATATAAGAAAAGTGCTTACCAGATGGGTGTATTTGTTCTCGCCTTGGGAGAAGTTCACTTCTCCGCGTTGGTATCTTTCATTCCAGTGGTCGATTGCGTCACAATTTTGGCAAAAAATGCTCTTTCGGTCCGCTTCTTCTTCCGCGCACGAAAACGTTACTTTATATGTTTTCTGGAAAATACCGTGACAGTGAGTGAAAAAATTGAGATACTTTTTTAAGTTTTTATTTCTATGAATTCTTAAACATGCTAATTCTATGTAATGAAATTAAACATTATTTGGTGATTAGTTTCTTACCTTCCACAAGTTCCATCTTTCGTCATGGCACCAAACAAAATTAAAGCAGCAAATTATGAAGACTTCTGTAACGATTCGCATTTCTAGCCAAATGTCTTTCGATTGACTGTATGCCAGAAATTCAGGCTTTTGTCTCTTAGTTCTGTGTCGCCACAGTGCGCATTTAACTCCGAATTCTTCGAGTGGATGACTTTAGCCACATGTTCAACGGACATAGTTGATGTTAAGTAGCGTTTTATTGCAGTTGGTCGGCAGAAATTTGACTCGTCGTCCCCTAAAACCTGACATACTTGAATAAAACTCAGCAAAAATTTTGAAGTAGAGCGTTAATTCTACAGTTTTCTCTTTTTTTTTGTTGTGTGCCACGTGTAAGAGTTTAAAAAGGTTATCTGCAATTGTTTTGGACGTTGCTGACATAGCGTTTTAAGAATAGCCTTGACACGTGTCAGTAAACATTTTTCGTGAGTGGTTTTGGCCACGAACTAAACGTAAGGGGTTTAAATCTTGTACATAAGAAACATTATGAATGTTACAGTAGTGAGTGACAATTCGTGCAGTAGTGATTGTTCCGTGTATTTGTATTGTTGATCTCAAAGAACTGAGATTTGATAAGTTTTTCCTAAATTTCTGTGGCCGAAATGTGCAAATGCTGGTTTTGTACCGAGACTTTGCAGATTGGTAATTTAAGCGAATTTGATTTTCCCATCTTATTGCTGGAATTTAGTGTAAAGCTTGTACGTTATTTGCATCCAAAACTGACGAGTGGTGTAGAACATCGATTGATGTTGTTGGTCTGTTTAAGTCGCAACTGTGCCATCTAACGGGCACATTATCGACTATTTTTGACCGTTTAATATTTCTGATGATGGGTAAAAGGTAATATCCTTTTACTTTATATAATATTACAACGATTGGTGTTAAAAACACACAAAACTACTGTTCATGCTTCGGACGACATATAGGTTGGTTTGAATATTCGTGTATTGCCATACATGGGCCATTTGTGTTCCAAAGAATTCAAACTCGTGACAATTGAAGCTTAGAATGCACCAAAGTAAACGCAGGAAATAAATAAAAACATTTGGTCCCACGAAACTGGAAGACGATATGGTAATTAACGGGTTAAAGAAAAATGGGCTAAAACGGGCAGAAAAGGAAATCAGACAGAATGAGAAAAAAAATATCAGAGAAGCAGTAAAACCACAAAATTATTAGAAGTGAAAAAGAAGCGTAACGTATTCCCGGAATCTTTTGACAGTAACAGCCCAAGAGTGCGGTTTCCACAAAGCTTCTATTCCACTAAATGGCAGACTTTTATCACAACGTGGTGATTACAAATCAATCACCACAGGATCCAATGCTATGTTGCACATATTAACGCCACGTTTGATCCTCATGTAACCTCCTTCACCCCAGGAAGTTCCCCACGAATTACGCAAGATCCAGTACTTGGATCCCTGAGCGTCCACGCCAGCGCCAACGAGCGTCACCGCGTGGTTAACGGACGTACTCTTGTTTATAAGGTAATTGTTGCACGTTCGATCGTCAAATATTCCAGATCTAAGAACGATATCATTTTATTATAATCTATCACGCAAAGAAAAATGAGTTAAACGTAATAACTTCTGTAGTTTATTCATAGTAAATATAAGCGTAATGGTGATCTTAACGCCATCTATAGGACTACTTTAAATTTCGACGTGTTGGGCAGTGTCTTTATCAAGAAAATCATATCGTATATTTTTTAAAGATAAACTTGTGTATGATTTACTGCTAAAATGCCATTGTTGGAAAAGACATTGTATGGCTAAGTAGGTTAGGTTGCGTCAGCTTAGGTGCGGTAAATTGAGTTCGGCGTCTTATTTAAGTTATGTCAAGTAGGTCACATTACGATAGCTTAGATTATTTACCTAAAGCTAAGTGAGTTAAGATAAGTTAAGTAGCGTAATGCTTGGCTTCTTGGTGATTTGAGTCGCTGAACGCCATCTGTCGGGCAAGTTTTCGACTACTAATGACTAGGTTATATAGTTGTAAATGTGCCCGGCAGATGGCTCCCTGGACTTTAAAATCACAAGAAAATATTTACAGGTCATATGTATAGGTTAAATGATCTCTTTCTCTAGGTGGCAGCACATGGATGACCAAGATAGGCTCCAGAGGTGCGTCAAGTTATTTCTGATCTACTTTTCGAATATCTACAGAGATTTTTGCCAGGAAAGGCATGCTAGCTTACTTGTAATTATTGAAATTATCAGTTGCGTCGATTGATACTGCAATAGGCTGCTGAAGCTCACACATTGTGTTCAACATGTTTTTTTCGTCCCAGGACTTCAGAGTTGCGTACCCAGTTACTTTCGTCACTCCGTTGTAAGCAGCTTCTCGACATCTCTGGTCCTAAAATTATTTTTTTTTTTTTCAGGATGGTTACGTAGTGTTATGAAAAATCAATAAATTCTGTACATATTGAGATATGTAAAACAAAGAAATACGAAGTTATATTTTGAAAAAAATAATGGAAAGAAAAATGCAGCACAGTACTCTAGCAATGTAAGGGTATTTGTTTGAAGTCTGGATGAGACTTGTTCGCCAGTGTTGGAAACAACCTTCGTAGAATCCTCCACCACATCCTGCGTTGCCGTATCTCCGTGTGCAATCCGTACATTGCTGTTCGCTGCAATAAATTAACCAAACGATTTATCATTTACTTCAAGATTAATTAACTTAAATAACCAATTTTTATAACAGATTGGATGACAATCGCAAGTTCTCATTGGCATTGGCAAAATTGTGTAGATATTTGTGGCTGAAATTTCATTGTGAATAAGTTAGGCTGAATTACCTGAAAGAGACTTGAGTATTGTCATTCTGCGTGCAGTAGGCGAATTCCGCGAGAGCAGTTGCAGGGAATGCGTAACAACTAGCGTAAACATGATATGAAACTTGTAGAAATTGTAGAAATGCTTGTAGAAATGGCTAGTTTTATAGCGTACTGTACCTGCCACACTCGCCTTGGTCTTTTACTCCTGTTAAACACACATCTTTCCGCAAATCCAAATTACAAGTATCAGGAGTTGTTTGTTGATTGTTCGGGATTGGAGAAGTTTGCAGATTATCTCGCACTTTCTGCCTGGGTATATATAGGCCTTTGAGCACTTCACATTCGTCGGGTGTCTGGAAGAAATTTAGCTGTTAATTCCCTGTAGCTAAGACTTTAAATTCTCTAAGTGTCGTTTTCTGATTAGAATTCACTGGAAAAACTTTCGAATTGAAGATCGTTTAATTGTCTCAGCGATTTTAAACATTTCAAATGAGTCTGAATTATTGTGTTTGGAGACAAACTCATAATCTGAATGAGATAGACTGGAGTTTCGGTCGAAACTAAAATCACAGGACTTACAAGATCGGAATATTTGTTTTCACCCATTTTGTAAGACACTCGTTTGAGTTGGTACATTGCGTTCCAGCGATCTATGGTGTCACAGTTAGCGCAAAAGATATTCTTACGGTGCCCATCTTCGCGTGCAGTTGCATAAGTTTTTCCATACGTCGTCTATGAAGTTCCATAGAAAATACGTTACTTTGAAATATTAAGATTCTAATTAAAAAAAAAATATTGACAAAGTGAAGAAACAAGTCGTAAATAATCAGTGTTATACTTTCCACGCGCTCCATCGTTTATTGTCGCAGGCTGCCCAAACACTACTGTATTTTAAAAACGATACCCATTTTCTTTTCGATTCAGTTCAACTCTGTAAATCCACACTAGCGTTGCAGTTCACTATCTCAGCGAAACTTGTTCAACCCTGGATTTGTCTAGCGCGAAACTTGGCGTTTGTCAGGACTGTTGAACTCAAATGCTACGGATACTGTTACTTAGCACGGAATTTTTGGACTTTGTCGGCAGAAATTAGATTCCGTGTCCATAATGCTGTGTTGCTCCCTGAAAATTAAAATTCCAATGGACTATTAGCTCACGACTGTTTAAATTGACATGCCTGTGCACTCTTCTTCTGACGCATTAGCGTAAGTTTTGTGGTGCTTTTCCTAAAAAAAAATAAGTTTAATAAAAAAAATCCCCATATCAGATGTGAAATCAATAATTAATCGATTTTGTACTTTCCAACATTCCCAGCTTTCGTTGCTGTGTGGAAACAGCCAATTAGGATTATTTTTAAAACTACTCTTTTGAGAAAATTGAGGGCAGTACTGGACTTAGAGACTTTCGTTGTAGTTCACTGTGCCTTTGAAAACTCCACTCGGCCTTGGATTTGATGACGAACCTGAAATTTTTGCCAGGAAGCACTCGTGTGCTCCAATTTTCCGCATCCAAATGATACGATTGAACAGCACGTAAATTTTTTCGCCCAGGTCGACAGAAATTAGATTCCTTGCCTCTGACGATCTTGCTAGGTAGAAATATAATTCACTGGAAAATATTCCTATTTATTTAAGGCTATGATTGGGAACAGTAAAAAGCTGCAGGGTTGAAACTGACGATTTGTATTTGCTCGCTGAAATACAGAAACGCCAAGGCTTCACAAATCTCAAACCACTTCACCGAAAATCAAAGCTATACAAGCATTGCGTTTCTTCGCGAAAATACTTGCAAAGAATATTAATGCTGACAACCCTTTCTTAAGTTGGAAAAATGGACACAGTTAAATGCGTAATTTTTTGCTGATATTTTTAGACCACAATTTGTAAATCGAACACTTGCAGAATTATTCATAACTAATTAAGCAATCATGTGTAATTATTTCATATAATAGTGATGCCAACAGGAAAAAATCAACAACACACCAATATTAGGGCTTCAAATACGCTTTGGTGAACATAATACACTGAAAGCTTTACATTATACGTATTTAACAAATGGCCATCCTCAGTGCTAAAATTTTTGTTAAAAAATCGCAACTTTAATATTTGTGTTATTGTTTAAACCGCAGGCTAGTAAAGTACAGCACTTTGTCTTGTGTCGCTGCCTTAGGCCAGTGAATCCCGGTCTGCGAACTCGCTAGGTTCACTTGTCCGAACATGCTGACTCCGCCCCCTGGACATTGCAAAGTCGAGGAAGCTTGGTTCGAATTTAGCCGCCAGAACGAGCCACAGGCGGAGTTACTTTCTATCCAAGGTGAAGGTTTTAAAGGCTGGCTGCCGACATTAAATCCATCATCGGTTTGACCCGGTACTAAGGTCATATTCATCAGAGTACCATTTCCGTCAATGTGGAAATTCTCGTAGTCGGTGTAATATTGGTAATTGCCGGAAGCATCCTCGAAATAGATAGTGACTACGTTGTACACGCGGAGGCGACTAATGCGATAAATGTCTCGCAAAGGCATGACGTCGTTTCTGTAAACTTGGCCAGTTTGCGAATTGATGCCCCGTAAGAACATAAAGGTGCCGTTCGTAGAGCAAAAGCTGAAAATAGGTGCCTGGGTAGGACCTTCTGGCCAAAGGGTACAGTTGTGGTACGCTGCAAGGAAAAAGTTGTTATTGTTCCGTACCGTTCCATAATGTTCCGCATTCTTTAAATAGGGGAGAGTCGGGTGCTTTGACACGGGTGTGCTATGACACAACGCTATTATAAAATCATCTATTGGGAATTTCCGTAAAAGACTTAAACTGCT
>JAGQDJ010000343.1:0-17563 GCA_022885665.1 Triops longicaudatus
CGCAAGGAAAGAGCGGAAATAAAGACGTCGAAAGCTGATAACACATGGTTAAAGGAACTTGCGTTCTAAACTTATCTGAAAGCCAAAACCGAGAAAGAGTCATACAGGAAGCACTTTCCGTTTCAACTATCATTCTTTTGAACTTTCAGTTTTCTTTCAGATGCTTCACAAAGCAACACAAAGTGCCCGTTTAATTTGTACATGTCCTTGTTTACCATCCAAAAGCAAACAAACTCAATCAGAAATCGTAACTTTTTACAAATACGTTTGGGTTTCAAGTACAAATAAAAGGATGTGTCGCAAGATGCGAGCCATATTTATATTGTTGCCTTGGCTCATCTTCGTAACGTCAGGTAATTAATGTTATAAAAACAAAACATCACTTAAGCTTTGAGTCACTATGAAAAGGCCGAAGATGTGGACGACCAGGAGTACAGGGCAATTGTAAAATAATACCAGATAAAGAAGGCCCGTACGACGAGGGAGAAGAAGTCACATATCGGTGTAATGATGGCTATTACACAGAAAAGAATGACAAATCCGTTAACGAAACGAAAAGAACTTGCATGTGTGACGGAAGATGGAATGGGACGGTACCTTACTGCAGTAAAAATGTTTGCCATAATCTGAACATCATAAAAATGTGTTACCTTTTTAGATTACAAGGACATTCTCGACCGAAAGAATTTCACAATTGATAATGGTTTCGAAAACACATCCATTTTTTATGAAAGAGACCGTACGTGTATTAATACTACGGTCTCAAGTTCAGGGCGTAGCTCTGAAATTACAGTGTATTTTCAACACATTTACACTACGGGGAATTTGAATCTTACAATTTTAGTACAAAGTAGAGATATTTTAGGATTTAATTTCATTCTCAAAAACAATAAAGAAAAATTTGTGTAGACGAACAAGTGAATGTGAGTATGTTGGTGACATTCCTGAGGAGAGGAGACAAGGCACCATTGCGGAAGTGTAGTCGTGAAATAAATCCCTTAAATTCTACCATATATACTTTCCCTTGTAAAGTAAACTTCAATACAGCAGCGGTTACGGCAAAAATTGCTTTTACTGTATCTAACAATGCAGAAAGCCCGAAAATCGACCTCTGTTTCTTAAATGGGCTAATACGACAACAAAGTAAAAATTATTTTTTAAATAAATTAATGAATCTGTGTAAATAAATCTGTACATAGAACCAAATTGCCCACTACCCGACAGACCTTTAAACGGGAATTATACCCTGGATGCCAGGAGGGAGTTCGCGATTTACTCTTGCGACGAAGGATACGAGCTGTCCACAGGAAAACAGTTACGCAAAGCTATAAATCTTTGCAGTTCAGAGAAGATTCCGATCTGTGTTTCAGTAAAAGAAAAAGGTAAAGTAACTCAGTAAGTGAATTTTCTATTTATTTTCTCTTCTTCGTAAGAATGCGCAAGATTACCCAACATCACGAACGGACACCTGGCTTTAACATCCCAGAATTGTCAAAATGAAACTAATCCGAATGATATTGCAAAGCTCGAATGCGTTGCAGGATATACTCCAAGAGTCCCAAACCAGGTCGTGTTTTGCAACGAGTCCACAGGCTGGACATGGAAAGTCTCGCCCACTGATTGTCATGCATTACGTAAGTCAAAAGCTCAGAACAGTTTTCCCGTGCATATTTTCACAGTATGTTGTAGCTCAAGGAAATGAATGCTTACTGCCGAATAATTCCACTACACGTAAGAATGAGTTTTTTACCCTATAAAGCTCGAATAACTCTTTCTTCTTTGTATCGGCCACACTCTACAATCTTGCACTGACAAATCCACCCTTAAATAATACGTGTACGTAAAATCCGTTTCACAACACGCTGCCCTTCAACTACGAATGCTTCCGTTGGTGCGATCTCTGCAGAATTGGTAGTTTTCATAGCAATTGGCACTCTCATAGTAATTTGCCTTCTATTGTTCTTTCTTTGGCGTCGCATCCGAAGGTAAACGTTTTATCAACATAATTTTTACTAGTAGTTTGCTTTAAAAAAATACGTTTTTCCAAAGAAAGAGGCATTTTAGTAATGCAACAGAGGATACTACGACAACGGCAAATCTTATCAACAATTTACCTAATAACACCAGAATGGAACCTCTTGTTGCTAGTGCTAGACGATCTAGCTCTTCTGACGGTTTTCACAATATCATTCAACACACCCTAAGTGATGAAGTGATTTATGCCCAAGTTGAGATTCTTTCGCCTCCTTCGAGCTCAACCAGTCCCCGCTATCAGCAAGAGGAGTCTACCATCTACGCTGAAGTGAAGTTTCCTCAGCCTTCTATGAATACACCGATTGTCCAATTTCGTCGCTGATGCAACGACATTTTCGGCAAAGTTAAAACTTCTGCGCTTAATGCTGGGGGATAATCTGCTGCCATACGCAGCTAGGCGGGAAGCAAAAACATTCCTGCTAGTGTAACCAAGCACGGTGATCATGCACGTAGTATTTCGGCAGAGGGCAAAAACTGCGAAACGGACAGACTTAAATACGTCCAAGAACCTTTTTATGCGAAAATGCAAAACTAGTTATTGTAGCAAATAGTATAAGCGTGTTATCATTCACCATGTTTTCTCTTTCTTTCTTCGTTTAAGTCTGATTGTTGATTGCGATAAATGAAATTGTGATCTTTTAATAGGGTACGACGCGAGAGGCTTACTCTCATAGAGGTTTCTCTTGTTTTGTGTGTAATCTGTTGCATGAAATCTACTGTACGCATACAGACGTCTCGCTGTAAATAGCGCGTGTATTTCTCACTAAATAGAAGGTTTATTAAATTCTTGAAAGCTTTGGGAAATTGCTTGTGAACTTATTTCACAACTACAATAAAGAACGACTACGATAAAGGATCACCTACGGAGCCGTTTGCTATAATTTTTACTCCTCAAGTCTGGGGAATCAGGTGCAAAGTTGGCGCTGGAAACTAACTTGGCCCTAAATGTAATCTCTTGACAGAAATTATAGTCTTTTGCAACACCTAAAAGTTATTTCCATCATCCCAAGAAAAGAAAACAGAAAAAATAACGCTCGTTAATTTCTTGTTGCTTTCAATAAATAGTCGTTAAATGTTGGACACTAAGCAGAACATTTTGAATGCTTTTTAGACTTCCGGCAACTCTTTTTCGCTTAGATCACATCTACGACAGGGCTGTCCAAATTCCAATCCTTTGCGGCCAAAAAAACTACAGAAGTACCTGCAAGGGGCCATGTACAGGAACTACATGTAATTATCGCGTACATGACTACATGAATCGAGTTTCTTCAAGAAATTTTGTCGTGCTCTTTTCGTTGAAAAATGTCTTGTCTCAGTAATGAGCTCAAATTTTTCACACTTTGGAGAATGCAAAGATATCACACAATGTGGTGTGGTGACGTTGATTACATTGGTGACAAATGCCATTTTCTCGCCTAGCCTTTATTATTTTCCTATTAAGTTTTGCCCCTGTGTAATTCCTTAAAATTAATGAACCTGTTAGTATTTTTGTCATTGCAAAAGTGGGTATAATTTATTAGGTACAATTTTGTACGAATCACAGTATGTCCTAACTGTCTCGTCCATCTTCTGATGGCCGTGTTTCCAACAGGGACAGTTGGGTGTCGACGTTTGGTTTTGAAGTGGTTGACGTTAGAAGAATTAGCTTTTTAAATTATTTTAGTAAAGTTAAGTTAGTCCACTTTTTCTCAAATTCTTGTTTACAAATTTACTTGTAATTTTGGCTTCGAAGCTATAAACGCCGAAATGCATGATTCTTGGGTTGTGTCACAGTTGGGTGGGAAAAACAATTTTCCAATGGTCCAGATTGAGTAAGATATATACGCAATAAATAGTCCACTTAGGGCTACCGAGAACGTTAACTTTCAACGTTAAAAGATTTCNGTTGGGTGGGAAAAACAATTTTCCAATGGTCCAGATTGAGTAAGATATATACGCAATAAATAGTCCACTTAGGGCTACCGAGAACGTTAACTTTCAACGTTAAAAGATTTCACGCTCATTCCTGTTATTTCAAACATTTGCAAAGACCTTAGTCTTCCAGTACTGCTCTACGAGCAGCCAATAATGACATTTTTGTAATCAAATGAAATATGAGACAACTAAAGTTGAAATAGTGGGCAATGTGCTTACAAATGTATGGACTTGAAAAAGCGAGAACTGAAATGTTAATGCATTATTTGCCACTCATGATCTTTTCATGTATTCATTTATTTTAAAAAAGCATAACATATGTGAAAAAAATATTGTGATACTTCATAGGAATAAATTAACAAGATTAAGTTAGGAGCAGATTAAACCAACCAAATTGTTCTCTGATTCTACTCTGAGACGTGGGACACCTCGTCGGCCTAGTTCAGAATCGTCAGCAGAAGACTGTGTCCATGGCTTAGAAGTACTTCATTTTGTGTCCAAGAAAAGCCATCTTCAAAGGTGGCCTACAGGGGAGAAATGAAATTTTTATATAGTTAAACTGCTGCGGTTCGAACATTCTTACGGGTAGCCGTATCCGTAACCGTAGCTTGGGTAGTTTGCGTATCCGTAGCTTGGGATCATAGGGAGACCGTAGCTGGGAACGAAGCTTGGTAAGGGGTAAGTGGGGATTCCATAGTTTGGGATTCCGTAAATAGGCAATGCAGCGTATTTAGGGGTGGCAACGTAAGTCTTGAGCTTGTGTTCTTCACTATCCATGTCGCCCGTTTGTTCCGGAATGGGATCGAGAGCAACGGGTGCTGTGGCAGTACCCAAAATCTCTCCAGTCTGGGTTTCGGCAATAGCAACAGCCAAGCACAAAGCCAAAGCTACCAAAGTAAATTTGTACATCTAACAACAAAGTGAAAGGTTAATTTATATGGTAATATTATGGTGTTCGAAGATATATTGTTACTTTGTAGAGCAGGAGATGGTTCTTGGAAGACTGCAAGTGAACTGATGATTTCAGCAAAGAATATTGCTACATTTATACCCGGAAGACGCAACACAAGAGTGCGGAAACGTCACTGTTAGGTCATAGACCCTTGTTTTTAAGATATGAATCAAAGGATGGGTACTATTACTAAAGCAATGTTTTCTTTTGCTACAAACTATTGAAATGGGTCTAACGGTACGAAACCCATTTTACTGCTTCGCGCGGTTATCGGCCACCGCAGGCCTTTCGTAAAATTCTGGAGAACTGGCCTGTCTACCTGAAACTTTTGAGAAAAACACAGGATGCTCAAATGAACCTGAAAGTGTCTCCTATTTTTTTTATGACACGTACTGGCGACGGAACACAATAGGCACCGAAATTTAGACATTACAATATACAACCAGAAAATGGCCAGATACTACATATCAAATTATGATGGCCTTCTAAATTAACTGAATTCGTCTCGACGTTAAAGAAAAGCGGTAATACCGAAAACTAGAATCATACTGTTTGCGCGTTTCTGCAGAAAATTGATGTGTAAGGACAAGGCTACTTCCTGAGTCATTGGGTTTATAATTCGAAAATTGTAACTAATAATCTAAAAATACTATCGCGATCAGAAATCATACGCATTTAAAATATGATAAAAAAATTTTAGTGATTGTCGCTGAAACGTTTTTTCGTTCTGTTGAAAACGTAGGGCTTCTTGAATGAAAAGAATTTCATTGCGCCCAAAACCATAATACTGGATTGCAAAATAGTGTGTAAATCAAGCGCGAAATAAACAAAACCTTATCTCATTCCTTCTTTCCAACCACCCATAATAAATCGTTGTCACGCGCGTTCTTATATAGAAGTTATTTGCTTTTGGAAATACAGTGTTAAGTCTTCTTCGTTGGTCTTGACGAATCCAGGCCGTGCGCTAGATAAATAAAATATTACGCAATCTAATTTTGTTTATCCATTTTCTGAATACGACGAAAACAACACTGACGCATCGAGGGAAAAGTGCAAATATGGGCTACCTTTTGTGTTTTGTCGATAGTATGATATGTAATGTGAGATGAAAAACAAATTCCTCGTACAAGGAAACTTGGTTATGTTAAATATGTAGTCTTCCTTAAAATTAGCTTCAAAAGTAGTCACGAGAGTCGAATATTTCGTTTTTCTCAAAAGCCACACTAAACTGCCTCTCTGAAAAACTGCTGGAAACATGCGCTAGTAGAAAAAAAAATAATTCATTACCATTGGTTATAGGATAAGCTAAAATATAAGTATCAATACTATTATTTACATTAATATTAAAGTAACATTGCGGACTTTGTAATGTTGCTTTCCATCCAACCCTAGTATTACATAAATTACATAAATGCTAGTAACTTTTGTATGCTAGCGATAAACAGGGCAAACCGATAAACGACACCCGTAAACAATGTTTATTAGTAATATTACTAATGAAGTCACGCAATTAATCAAAAGGGGAAAAGTGTCAAACTTACCAAAGAAGGTAAAAGCACTTAGAAGCGCAAGATCTAAATAAAGGGCGCTATATAACGATACCAAATAGGGCTGAAAATACGTTTACCAATACTTGCATTATAACCACAAGTTCTCACTTTTTATTCTAAGGTTTAGGTTTTGGCAATTGCGTAGACACGTAGTTGATAATTAAAATTTGACATTGTTTCTAGACAGATTTTCATATCGAGTTTGTCACTTATCTACAGTTGTACGAGTTTTATTTTATTTTGTACTTTTTTTTATAGAGTAGGCAATGGAAATGGATGTGTAATGGGGAGGGATAAGCCAGAAAAAATAACTTGTTTTGGAAATTCTTTCAAAAGCAATGGCTGGTTTAATGCATCTATTTTATGTTTTGTCTGTTACATGAGTCGAAGGTTTTTGGTAGCAGGGTACAAACCTGTTTAGGTCTAAGTCTGTTTTTCGTGTACTAGTTTCGTAAGAATGTTTTGAGCTTGTTTTATTTACGTCATAACAGATACTATATTCTTACTTTGTTTACAACGACAAAAGTTAACAGCAGAAAGTACAATTCACGTCTACGTTTCTAAGGTTGAAATGGTCAATGACCTAACGCTGAAAAGACAACGAAACATTTGTCACAGCCACCCGTAAATCAAGAAGGGCTTCAGAAAAGGAAGTGCTGCAACGGCATGTTTGTTTGCGTACCTCAGCAAAGCCATAGTTCTGCATTTCCACCTGCTTTTTTTATGTAGTCCTTTTGCTCGAAGAGTTGAAGCTCGGATCTGAAAGTTGAGCTCATGAACTTCGACATTGTTACTCATTCGAAATTCCCCGCTTGCCAAGTTGCAATCATGGATCAAGCTAGTAAAGCGACAAACCGCAAGTTTTTTTTTTTGTCGTTAGTGTACTAACCAATGTATTCGTTCTGATTTCCTTTTCAGATTTCTTAGAGACCATCCCTTTACCAAGGCTACTAGTAAATCAATCTCATGGAATTGGAACCATGTTACTGGAATCATTGTAACTTTTCTTCAAGAGTTTAGATGCATATTTTGGATTTTTATTGATTAATACAGGAGTTGAAACATCAAAAAGTAGCGACACTTCTTGAAAAGTTTCAAGTTGCGTTTTGTAAACCGATTTTATTTATTTATTCAGTTATTTACAATTGCTTTAAATTTGACACGTCATACGATGACCGTACTCCATTTCATGAACTTCGAGTAAACTGATAATCGACTCCTGCATCAAGCGCCTTGCCCATGTACTATACAGCGTGTTTATACAACTGCACAACTCCTGTAACGAAAACGTGTTGGCAGCCAAAAATGTTTCGAAATATCTTGAATGTATTGTAGTCAAGAAGCGTAAAAGTCCACACAAACTTTTTGGCAAAGAGATTAGCAGAACAGGACTCCTACCGTTAAACAAGAACTCGCAAACGTCAGAAGGGAGTCGTGAATAAAAACGGCTGACTTTCAGTTCAGTATACACTGAGGAAGACGACAATAGGAAAAGTCGTGTTCGAGAGAATAACAAAGTTTTAATTCTGAAAGCTTAGGCACGAAAAGTTTATAATTCCTTCACTACTAAAAAAAGATGTAAATAAAGAATTAGAGAGTTCTTGTAGTTCATGTTGGTTGAATACAAATGAGATTTAACAGAACAGACAACAAGGTACAAGAAACCTGAAGACATCTACGACGACAGACACGGAAGGTGTAATACGAATGTCGACTTCAACTGCGACGATGTCAAAACAACACAATTGCATTATGACAGCTTAGATTAACCTCATATTTTTAGAGAACAACGTTCAATAACCTAACTTTTCCACTTTTTCTCGGTCTTTTCACGAATATTTATGAAATAAGTGTACAAGAACTCCAGGATAACATAAGTTCAAGAAAAGGGAGAAAAATGATCTCATTATGCTAGATCTTCTTAGGTTTAGTTAGGTTATGATAGTCTTCGATAAGTTAGGTTTTGCTGATTAGGAAACTGATATGAGGAGGGCAAAATCTCAAAATTGTATGGACTAAAATGGCTTTAGGGCATTTAAACATAGCATCGCCTAATCTTCTGTTATATCTTGGACCACAAGTGCATAACACACACCCAAGAAACACTGGATAATTGCAACTCACATAACTTGTAGATTGCCTTCTTTCGATGCACAAAAAAAAAGAATAAGTGAAATCCGTGAAATATCCGTTAGGCGACGTTCTAGTCGTGGACGTGCACTCGTTTGCTCTCCGCTCGCGATCACCAAAAAAAAAAAAAAAAAAAAAAAAAAAAAAAAAAAAATATCGATTGCGCTCGTTTTAGTTCTGGTGCTTCTCTTGATGCTGTTTATTCCCAAACACATTTTGCGTTCTTACTTGGTCTTTATGGATCAGAAGCGTATGCCAAATAAAAAAAAAAAAAAAAAAACGAAGAATAAGAAGTTTTCATTTAATAGCAAATAAAAGAAAATACAGTAAAACCCCGCCATAACGGACACCCGGGAAAGGAAAATTTGTCCGCTGTATCTGACTGTCCGCAATAGTGCATTTTGGCTTAAATACCTTTCCTTTCGCCAGGATATGTGGACCTTGTATGTAGTTGCCCATTTTGTGTCATAACTCATAATACCGTGTCCATTATAGCGAGCTTCTACTTAGAATAAACAAAAAAAGAGGAAAACCAGTACTAGTTCAAACATACACTCGAGGTTTTGTAAGTAAAGATAACAGTTGAGGAAAACAACATCGATTCGTAAACTAATATTTACCGTTTTGTGCTCACGTTTTGCGTAGGCTACTCTTGCGTACTTTTTCCTGAGGTGGGCAATGAGAGGGTGTAATCCAAAATAAAAATAAAAGGACTCCTTTGCATAAGACACGTTAAAGCGGTATGTTGTTTGAGCAAGATCTATGGTGAGCTTTTACCAAAGCTTTCGTCTGTTGCATCGGTCGAACGTCTATGGAAACTGCGTTTAGGTCTATTTTCCCACTGTAGGCTTTTTTTTTTGTATGTGACCTGCTGGTTTCGTAAAATGTTTTGAGTCTACTTTCTTCCTTTCGTAACAGTTAGATTGTAGTTTTACTTTATTTAGCACGAAAGGCCTGACGCCTCAAACCAAACTGTGACACCTATGTTTCTAGAGTCGAAGTGGTCAAAGACCAAACGTTGAAAACATTACGAAACACTGTTCTGACACAGTCAACCCCAATGAAGGACTCGAAAGAAGGAAGACATGCTACGGCATGGTCTTGCTTACCTAAAAGATCAAAAGTTCACCTGAGGACCAGATTTCCACTTGCTTTATTTGTTTATTTAGGTCATTCTACTCGAATGAAAACAGAACCGAAACCCGGGTATAAAAGCTGAGCTTGTTAACTCGGCAGCATTACACATTCGGAATTCACCACTTGACGAGCTACAATCATGGCTTTTAAGCTAGTAAGGCGGAAAATTACAAGTTCTGAAGAAATTTAATTATTTAACAAACTTGCTGTTTTTGGTACAGATTTTGGTGATGTTTTTGGGTTTGATGTGCCTGAGTTACGCAGCTCCTCGTAGTCGTCGTGACGTAGACCAAGAAACACCAGCAGACTCTATTATACCAAATATTGACGCGAATGAATCGGACGCTGCCGAAGCAAGCGAGGACACGGATGGAGCCGAACAGCTTTACGTTAATTTTGGCTTAGGAGGTTATCCGGGTTACGGAGGCTATGGCAACTATGGAGGTTACGGCGGCTACGGTCACCACCACCATCATCATCGACCCCACCACGGCCACGGGTGAAATTGCAAATATTACTTTAATTTTTGATGTTTTTGAATTAACGATTGCATTCTTTCTGGTTTGCACCGTCTATGATTCTTTAGACACCATCATCATTACCCTAGCCGCTTCTAAATCAACCTACTGGAATTGGACCCCGTGACTTGCAAAATTTTCTGTTTTCTATGTCTTGGAACTCATTTGCATTTTTGGTTATTTATTATTTAAATACATGAGTTGAAAATCAATGACAAGCTAAATTTCTTGCATTAGTCAATTTCTAAACTTATCTTTGATTATGTCGCTATGAAAGTAAATAAAACTTTTGTCCATAACTGATTATGTCACAGGTCCCATCAAATAGTGGCCGCATTTCATGAATGTGGAATCCTTTACTCTTGAAATGTGTAAGATTTCTTTCGAAGTCAACCAAGGCTCGAAAAAAATTACGCGAAGAAGCCATCCCTGATTCTGATTTACAGGACTGTGGAAAACCTTAGGGAACATAATACCTGGGTTCATCCTTGCCGTCGTACGACAGAAAAGGCAAGTGACGTTGGAGCTAATCCTATAAGTTCCTAGTTCATTCGAGGTTACTACCTGTCCGAATCCAACGAAGAATATATGCCCATGGGGTGAGAGGTCACACAGTATGTGAACTATATAAAAGGATGCCAAATTTCGCAGCGAATAGTGCGGTATACTAGGACATCGTCGTTACATGTTTCGCTCAGAAAGTGTCCACATGGAAGACGCATACTTCTCCAGCGGAGTAGTGATTGTAAGCATTCTAAATAATTCTAAATACTGAACTATCATGTTTATATACAACGTTTCAGGTATTAGGACTAGCCCTGTTCATAGGCCTGCTGTTGAAACTGTATACTGCTCAAGATCCCGCTCATTCATTCGCTAGGCACCTGGAACCCTTGATGCCTTTCATGCCAGGGGCGGGTCTCGGAACCGGCGGTGTTTGGTTTGAAGATTCCAATTAATTCCGGAATGTAAGAAACCAGACCCAAATTTGTTAAAAAAATTGTGTACTTATGTCCAGTTCTTCGTGTGGCAACAATCTTGACAAGCCTTGCGTCCACGGTGCTTACACACTGCACGCTATGAAAAATCGTCGCAGTTTGAATTAATTACACAAGCTACGAATTATAAATAAAAAAGAATCGCTATTGCTATAGTCAATAAAGAGGCCATTGCGTGTTGGTGAGTTCCAAGTTGTTCAAAGTTAGATGCGAAATATGTACTCATTAAACCTTGTTGAATGAGTAATAACTGGTACTAATTTTCCGCGATATTTACAGTGAGTAATTCATAAGGTAGTTTTCTTCAAAGGATTAAAGCCGTTGTAATCTTTCTGCCCTAAAACTTTAGCAGTGTTGATTTTCTGGTTCGACTGGCCAGGGAAGTTAAGTAACAAACGAGAATCTCCGAGGTCGTCTTCAGGTACCGGTGGTGCTCTTCCACTAACGCTTGCTTCACTATCGCCAATTTCTGCGGCAACGGCAAAAGCTTCTTCGGCACGAATCCACAATTCATTATCGTCCTCTGCTTGCCAAATTTCGTCGACATTATCAAGTGACCCGTTATTGAGCTTTTTCCTCTTTTGTTGCTCTAAAAATTCTTGCTTTCTCTGGTTCTGTCGTCGCTTCCTTTCCAAACGCTCAAGTTCTTCAGTATTAGATGGACTATTACAATTATTTTGATCGGTGAGCTGTTTCGTGATATTGGTTATGTTCGTCGCAGGGCTAACAGTCTCCTTCTTAATTTCATTTACGGACGCAACAGCACCAGGCTCAGCCTTAACACAGTGAGTAGGAAACGTAGGGTCACTATTGGTTGTACTGGCTGGTTTAGTTTCTCCAAGGCACTGCAATTTCTTTTCGTCAATGGTCATTTGTAGAGCAACGAGATTATTGTTAGGAGTGGAGTTACTGAACGACGACTGCATAGCGTCGTAACGAGCTCGATAGACTTCCGCTGGCATACGCTCATTGATTAACGTCTTTGGATCAGGTACAGTAGGACTAGCTACTGAGCACTTGCCGATCCATCGTAAATAGTTTTTATCACTTAAGCAATTGCCCATTGCATGACCGAAAGCTTTCAACGCCCTTTTCAAGCCATCAGTGGCTGCTTCCTACATTAAATTTATGCAATAAATACTAGCTTTTATAACACAAAAAGTAATTCTATTTAACTGACTTTGCGCGCTTTTTCAAGAGATAAAGCTTTGGATCTCAGGCCCTCGCAAACTCCATAACCGATATCTTCATGATATGCTCCATCTTTTAGTTCTACTTTAACAGTGGCACTGACTCCAACGTAAAATTTGTCACCTTCTTTATCTACAAAGTCTAGGGACAGAGAAGCGAGACTACAGGAAGCTTCCAGGGAAAAGATTGGTACGATTAATTTACCTATGGTTTGTTGGGAAACAGAATGGCTCCAACCATTAAACCCAAACATTTCGTTGGCTAAGCTTATGATTCTCCAGCCTTCTACATAAGCCAGCTTAGTTCCACCTGGGCCTTGTCTCTGGCTAATCATCTCTGGTGCCAGCTTCTGCTGTAATGCAGATTGCACAGCATGGTGCTCTCTTGGGCCAAAATGCGCCTGTACGCAAGATAAGAAGTTTTATTATTCGTCAGCGTTTTAAATTGACGACTTACTTTTCCGAAATTTGTTTCCCGAGCCATTGTTTCGATTTCCTTTCCGCTTAAGTTCGTACCATTTCCACGATAGTTTATTGACTACTTGTATTTAAATTTCAACATTTAATAGGTCTTTGAGCTTCCGCTAGGTGACAGCAGCATAGCTTTCCAGTACCTATACAAGTGAAATGCGTTTCCATAAGCTCTTGGGAGTGAGGCAAATGCATGGAAATTTCTGAGGAGCATACTAGATTAGCTGCTGTCAGAGGGTGGACTCTAAGATATCTTGAGCACAGTATTTTTTGCAGCTTTTTTTTGCACCTTTATACTATTTTCGCGTAAACTTTCTGTGAGCCAACTTGTCTTGGGACATTAGCTTTTGGATATGATGCAAAAAAATGTAATGGAAGATTCCGTGGACACCTTTAAATATTTTTTTCGTTTCTTTTTTGTAACAATTAAGTGCTAACTATCGTTTACCGTCTAATCATATCTATAATAGGCCTATAACAATATGTATAACAGTTCAGTCAATGTACTTTAAGAAATTGTTTCTGGCAATTTTCCATGATTTTTGCTGCGGCTAAACGCAGGAGCTTACTTACTATTGTTATTGTTATTATTATTATTATTATTATTATTATTATTATTATTATTATTATTATTATTATTATTATTATTATTATTATTATTATTATTATTATTATTATTATTATTATTATTATTATTATTATTATTATTATTATTATTATTATTATTATTATTATTATTATTATTATTATTATTATTATTATTATTATTATTTTCATTATAAGCTTTATTGCGCACTTACAAAATATTTTCCATGTGTTTCCGGAATCGACTTCTGAAGCATCTCGTTATTCGTCTGTTAAGTCAGAGTGTTTACAAAGGCCTTAAGGCCCGTTCTAGGACACAAAAAGTAATAAGAAAAGAAAACAACAAAGATAGGGGCGTCGCTTCCTCCGTAGAGGGTGGGTTGTTTACAGTGACTGACAGTGACAGCGGAGGGCAAATGAAGTCAAACGGAAACGCTTAATTGAGGATCACCATAATATGGACTGACGAATTTTTAATATTTCAGACACAATATCACAAGAATGCTTACGATATTGCAAGAAGGCTGATTTAATTTTCTTTTTACCTTTAAACGTAAAAATATAATCAGACCTATTGCATTTATCTGTCCGATTTCGATTTTTTTATGTGTGCTATAAAAAAAATCATACAAATTTCAACTAGGGCTTACAAATTTAATTACAAACTTTTTCTCCGAAAAAGCTCTATTAGTGCGGTAGATGCCCTTAACAGCAACACTGCTATCAAAATGGTTCCTTTTGACTTTTAACCACCACCCCATCCTTCCGAAATGTTAATTTTACAATGGTAAACATAGACGGGTGGTTCCAATGATCCAGATGATACAATGGTACAATAAACTTGCAGATTGCTAAAAAGTGTTTAGGCATTTGGTTTAACGAAAGCATGCACAAGTAGAAACAGAGAAACGCCATAAGAATATTCCGTAAAATATCCTAATGAAATATACTGATTATTGCGATCCGCAAGGAAAGAGCGGAAATAAAGACGTCGAAAGCTGATAACACATGGTTAAAGGAACTTGCGTTCTAAACTTATCTGAAAGCCAAAACCGAGAAAGAGTCATACAGGAAGCACTTTCCGTTTCAACTATCATTCTTTTGAACTTTCAGTTTTCTTTCAGATGCTTCACAAAGCAACACAAAGTGCCCGTTTAATTTGTACATGTCCTTGTTTACCATCCAAAAGCAAACAAACTCAATCAGAAATCGTAACTTTTTACAAATACGTTTGGGTTTCAAGTACAAATAAAAGGATGTGTCGCAAGATGCGAGCCATATTTATATTGTTGCCTTGGCTCATCTTCGTAACGTCAGGTAATTAATGTTATAAAAACAAAACATCACTTAAGCTTTGAGTCACTATGAAAAGGCCGAAGATGTGGACGACCAGGAGTACAGGGCAATTGTAAAATAATACCAGATAAAGAAGGCCCGTACGACGAGGGAGAAGAAGTCACATATCGGTGTAATGATGGCTATTACACAGAAAAGAATGACAAATCCGTTAACGAAACGAAAAGAACTTGCATGTGTGACGGAAGATGGAATGGGACGGTACCTTACTGCAGTAAAAATGTTTGCCATAATCTGAACATCATAAAAATGTGTTACCTTTTTAGATTACAAGGACATTCTCGACCGAAAGAATTTCACAATTGATAATGGTTTCGAAAACACATCCATTTTTTATGAAAGAGACCGTACGTGTATTAATACTACGGTCTCAAGTTCAGGGCGTAGCTCTGAAATTACAGTGTATTTTCAACACATTTACACTACGGGGAATTTGAATCTTACAATTTTAGTACAAAGTAGAGATATTTTAGGATTTAATTTCATTCTCAAAAACAATAAAGAAAAATTTGTGTAGACGAACAAGTGAATGTGAGTATGTTGGTGACATTCCTGAGGAGAGGAGACAAGGCACCATTGCGGAAGTGTAGTCGTGAAATAAATCCCTTAAATTCTACCATATATACTTTCCCTTGTAAAGTAAACTTCAATACAGCAGCGGTTACGGCAAAAATTGCTTTTACTGTATCTAACAATGCAGAAAGCCCGAAAATCGACCTCTGTTTCTTAAATGGGCTAATACGACAACAAAGTAAAAATTATTTTTTAAATAAATTAATGAATCTGTGTAAATAAATCTGTACATAGAACCAAATTGCCCACTACCCGACAGACCTTTAAACGGGAATTATACCCTGGATGCCAGGAGGGAGTTCGCGATTTACTCTTGCGACGAAGGATACGAGCTGTCCACAGGAAAACAGTTACGCAAAGCTATAAATCTTTGCAGTTCAGAGAAGATTCCGATCTGTGTTTCAGTAAAAGAAAAAGGTAAAGTAACTCAGTAAGTGAATTTTCTATTTATTTTCTCTTCTTCGTAAGAATGCGCAAGATTACCCAACATCACGAACGGACACCTGGCTTTAACATCCCAGAATTGTCAAAATGAAACTAATCCGAATGATATTGCAAAGCTCGAATGCGTTGCAGGATATACTCCAAGAGTCCCAAACCAGGTCGTGTTTTGCAACGAGTCCACAGGCTGGACATGGAAAGTCTCGCCCACTGATTGTCATGCATTACGTAAGTCAAAAGCTCAGAACAGTTTTCCCGTGCATATTTTCACAGTATGTTGTAGCTCAAGGAAATGAATGCTTACTGCCGAATAATTCCACTACACGTAAGAATGAGTTTTTTACCCTATAAAGCTCGAATAACTCTTTCTTCTTTGTATCGGCCACACTCTACAATCTTGCACTGACAAATCCACCCTTAAATAATACGTGTACGTAAAATCCGTTTCACAACACGCTGCCCTTCAACTACGAATGCTTCCGTTGGTGCGATCTCTGCAGAATTGGTAGTTTTCATAGCAATTGGCACTCTCATAGTAATTTGCCTTCTATTGTTCTTTCTTTGGCGTCGCATCCGAAGGTAAACGTTTTATCAACATAATTTTTACTAGTAGTTTGCTTTAAAAAAATACGTTTTTCCAAAGAAAGAGGCATTTTAGTAATGCAACAGAGGATACTACGACAACGGCAAATCTTATCAACAATTTACCTAATAACACCAGAATGGAACCTCTTGTTGCTAGTGCTAGACGATCTAGCTCTTCTGACGGTTTTCACAATATCATTCAACACACCCTAAGTGATGAAGTGATTTATGCCCAAGTTGAGATTCTTTCGCCTCCTTCGAGCTCAACCAGTCCCCGCTATCAGCAAGAGGAGTCTACCATCTACGCTGAAGTGAAGTTTCCTCAGCCTTCTATGAATACACCGATTGTCCAATTTCGTCGCTGATGCAACGACATTTTCGGCAAAGTTAAAACTTCTGCGCTTAATGCTGGGGGATAATCTGCTGCCATACGCAGCTAGGCGGGAAGCAAAAACATTCCTGCTAGTGTAACCAAGCACGGTGATCATGCACGTAGTATTTCGGCAGAGGGCAAAAACTGCGAAACGGACAGACTTAAATACGTCCAAGAACCTTTTTATGCGAAAATGCAAAACTAGTTATTGTAGCAAATAGTATAAGCGTGTTATCATTCACCATGTTTTCTCTTTCTTTCTTCGTTTAAGTCTGATTGTTGATTGCGATAAATGAAATTGTGATCTTTTAATAGGGTACGACGCGAGAGGCTTACTCTCATAGAGGTTTCTCTTGTTTTGTGTGTAATCTGTTGCATGAAATCTACTGTACGCATACAGACGTCTCGCTGTAAATAGCGCGTGTATTTCTCACTAAATAGAAGGTTTATTAAATTCTTGAAAGCTTTGGGAAATTGCTTGTGAACTTATTTCACAACTACAATAAAGAACGACTACGATAAAGGATCACCTACGGAGCCGTTTGCTATAATTTTTACTCCTCAAGTCTGGGGAATCAGGTGCAAAGTTGGCGCTGGAAACTAACTTGGCCCTAAATGTAATCTCTTGACAGAAATTATAGTCTTTTGCAACACCTAAAAGTTATTTCCATCATCCCAAGAAAAGAAAACAGAAAAAATAACGCTCGTTAATTTCTTGTTGCTTTCAATAAATAGTCGTTAAATGTTGGACACTAA
>JAGQDJ010000344.1:0-14956 GCA_022885665.1 Triops longicaudatus
CAAATTGTCTCGATTGGTAGGGCAAAACCATATGTTTGCCATACCAAAGTTTTCTTTGGTATGGCATTTGCCATACCTGCCACACCACTTCCGACACCTATGTCCTCTATTCTAAATGATATGGGTTGATTTTCAGTGGTGTTTTGTCATGTTGGCCGGCAATTTTTTAAAATTCTAAATTAGACGTAATGCATGTAGCCTATTTTAATATGCAATTCAAAATTTTGCGATGCAAAATTCAAATCGCGATAAGCGGGGATCAAGGAGCTTTTTTACTTACTTGCAACGTCATCCAACCGAAGGCAGTTGACCCGTGTTCACCGGCAAAATGTGCATCGCCTATAACTGCCGCAATCCACAATTCTTGCGAGTCCACGTCCGCTCCAACTAAACAGTAGCCCGGGGGAGCTTGAACCATCGCTTTCAATTCCGATCCCAGTCGGTCGTTGTAAGCGTTCGACGCAGTCATCCAGGTCGGTTCGACTGCTCTTCTTGTGAGCGTGCCGGCCGTTACGACCTTTAAAATCATCAAAATCATTACATTTTAGTCATATTTGCTCGGAAAGGACAAATACTTGTGGAACAATAGCACCGTATTTTTCGTGCAAAGAGAAACCTCGATGCTGGGTTACATGACACGGAAGTTCGCTTGCTTGGAGCCAGACGCACATCTGCGAAAAGATTCGGTCTCGCGCGTTCCGCCAGTATGACAACATTTTGTTCAATTTCAAGATGTATTTTGCTATCGTACCAGATGAACTACTTAAGGTTCCGTCCTCGATTTTGTTCTGGTAATCTTTAGCTAAAGGATTGCCTACGTTATACTGCACACCTCCCTTAAAAAAAATAAAAAAAATAAATAAAATAATAATAAAAATAATAATAATAATTATTATTATAATATATCATATACAATGTCATATTATATATAATATCATATTATTATAATATATAATATATATTATTATAATAATTATTATTATTATTATCAGTAAGATTCGAGAAGCAACAGACATGTCTAAACTGCATTAAAGATATTTATGCCGACTTTCTACTCTTCTCTCTTCAATATAAGTATAATTTTATCGCCTTTTTATACTCTCTTAATTTTGTACAAATTTGATAGTAACTAGATTTAAAAAATTCAAAAATGCAAATAAAAAAGCTAGGAATATCAATCTGAAGCGTTGTACACGTTAATACTCACGAAAACAAATAATCCATCAAAAGGTGAAATCTTACTGTGGAATTAAAATGATGAATAAAATTCAAAACATCATTCGCGGTTTTCAATGTCAAGCTAATTGTAAAGGAGATTTCACGCTCGCAGCAATTCATAACTCACTTTATGCGGGAGACGGAAAAACCACGCCCCTTTGATGCCAACATCATAAGGCCCAATGCCTTCATGCCAAGACGGCCTATCTGAAGTGACTTCCGGTTTCATCTTGCTTTTCTCAGCTTGTGTTTCCTTCCTAAAGTATTACGAGGAACAATAGTATGACAAAACTCAAAAATACTTCAGAATTTCGGAATGTAGTTACTTATCGCCTTTGATTGCTGCCCAAGCTCGGTTCAAACTGCTCGTATCTGCCGACTCGCTGGTCATGATTCTCAAATTGTGCATAGCTTCCTCGGGGCTAATTAATCCTTTCGTTCGACCATCGATGCTAGGAATGGTTTCTCGAGGTGGAAACAATCGTATGGCTTCCCTAAGAATTTTAAATTATTAATATGCTTTTTAATCACATAAACGTGTTCAGACACAAAAACTCGTATCAAACATGACAAACAGTGAGCAATTGTTATTATCTTACTCAATCGGAAAAGTATCAGCAGAATCCACTTTGGCGAACGAAAACGGTCTGCCTGGAACCAAATAACCCCAGCCAAGCTCTCGGACGTAATGTACGGGATATCCGTCCCATGTTAACCGCAATAACTTGGGTACAATTTGCATAGAAGTACTGATTTTCTCTGACGCAGTTGATCCTTCGGTGCCGGTAACAGTTTCCTAAAGGAATACGAATTCTGGGATTTTTTGCGAATTTTTGCAACTAAGAACTCAAACCTTTTATTTTTATCTATTTTTTACCTTTTATTTTTATCTAATTTTTACCTGTTTTTATTCTATATCTTTTTATTTTACGAAGATTTCTTATTTTCTAAGAAATGATTTGTCACAGCCTGGATTCATTTACCTTCTCGCATGCTGTTCGGTACCACGCAGGGTAACCAGGTAAGCTTGGTCGCTTTTTGTAGAGATTTTCTTGAGTATTGAGTAAAGGTTGGAACCTTTGAATCAACTTTGCCTTGTCTGCTTCAAAGTCGTCTTCACAAAAAGAGGAATCGGCCATTGCTCTAGATTCTTTGCTCCTTGCTTTAGAGGCAGTTTTCTTCATTTTCAGCTCTTGGACGGACCAATCCAAATCCCATAACCAAGGATCATTCCGAAATCTGCGAAACAAATTTAATTAAATAGATTTTCTTATTACTATTTTAATGTGAACTCGAACAGTTTGAGTTCCGGATATTCTTTCATGTATTTTTACGCTAAGTTCGAATTACCTTTCATCATGAAGCAAAGTGCATGCTTCGTTAGCTTGTTGGACTAGACAATGTGTTAATTCTTTCTCGAATTCCTTGTACGTCTCTTCCGAATCGTTCAAATATCGCTCCCAATTGGAATTTACCGGCAAATAAGCTGTTCCCATTTCCAACATTCCCGCAAAAGTGACCGGATGCGGAAATCTAAACAACATATACAGTTAAAAGGAATATCCTCATTTGCTATCGAAATCTGGCGGAAATTTTGTGCTAGCCTTTCGAAAAAATCCGGCGTCATGGCCACTAGTATTTTGTAAGTCGCCAACGTATCTTTTGCACAATATGTCATCAAGTCTTGGAATTCCGAGCGAATTTCTTCTAAAGACCCCGTCACGAAATAATTCCTCGCATCCTTTTCTAACGGCAAACCGCCACAATATAACTAAATGATAATAAAAATAAGCGTTTAACGAGAACTTCCTTTCAGTGAGGGAAAATAAGAATACATAAAAATAAAATTTAAAACACAAACATACAAAATAATACAAATATAAAAAATACATAATATTGAAAAAATAAAATAACGAAAATATAAAAAATAAACAAATAAAAAGCTACTTTTGTAAAATAGTAAAATACTACGTAAATAACGACAGCACACGTAAGCCATATTGACAAACTTCTTAAGGCTGTTTTTAAAAGAAAGAACTATTAATTATTCTGATTCCGAATGACCAACTGTTTATAGTTCAGGAAACTTGACAAGTGGTTAACCTGGTGGACATCTTTTAAGCTGTTAAACGAGCTGATTTGCTGCCAATCCAGAATTTCGTTCCCGTTTTTGACTCCTGTCAATTCTCCGTTGGTTTTTCCCGCCATTAACATATTGCGTTGGTAACTCGTCAGCCCGCTGATGGCAATATGAAGCGACATTGTGTCTAAAAACCGAAGCTTCGATCCCTAGAAAATTAGAAAAAATAAAATTCATTCATAAATGTTATTAAACCTTTTTAATTTATTTCCTCACTCATTTACTGACGACCTTATTTATTTTATTCACATTTTTAACACTAAGTCGTAAGTTTTTGTCAAGAAAAAAAAAAAAACATAAAGAAAATACTTGAATTAAATACTGCTCCCGAACTTTGGACCGATCGAAACTGACATTATGGCCAATGGCCAATTTCAGTTCGTTTGAAGGTGTTGTACCGGATTCTAGGGGCAGTAAATCATCCAAACCAATCCGAAAATGTTTGGGCTGTGTATTGGTTAGTTGGTAGTTTGTCCATGAGTACCTGACACAAGAACGAATTATATGCTTTGCTTTCAGAAGTTTAGTTCAAAACAAATAAATGATTAAATAAAATATTTAGGAAAATAATTAATTAAATAAATAAAAAGATAATAAAAGATGCATAAAAACTATTTTTACAAATCATACCACGCCTTAGGTGAAACTGCAGTTGCCATTGTTGGCAACGGACCCTCTTTCACGCAGACTTCCACGTCAAACACGAAAACGTCCTCTAAAGGACAGTCAACCACCTCAAATCTACCATCCTCCAAGTACCGTGTCCATCCAGGCTGAAAAAAAGGAAAAATATTTAGTTATGTTTCTCATAATAGCATTAATTACAGCAAAATTCCACTTCTCGGGCATTGAAGGTAGATCAACATCAACAAAGGTTTCCAAAAGAGACCGATAAGGTGTGCTCTGTTGTTCTCCAATACAAGCAAAGTGTTCTGCAATATTTTGGCCGAGCAAATCAGGCAAATCGAGATCAATATCGTCAGGAAGTTCGGAAGTGGGTTGATTCCACAAATTATGCGCTTTTAAGTGTGTCTCGATCTTCTGCGCTACGGCAGGATCCAGTGGTTTCTGCTCTTGCTTTCCAAAGACTTTTTCGTGAATATAGATTGGTAGCATCTGAATTCCGCACACGTTTTTCCGTTTGGAGCTTTGAGACTTTTCGGGTTTGAGTTCATTTTGTGTCTTAAATTGCGTGCTTGGCTCCGATTGACTTTTTGATTTGGATTTCACAATACTATTCGAAGCGGATTCCTCAGCAAAAGAGGCAAAACAGGCCGAAACGGCTTCCATGTTCATGATTTTACGGTTGTTATTAAAAGCTTTGCTTCTCTTCCTATAAAAATACAGAAAAAAATATAATGCATGATTATTAACAGAAATGCTAGTTATTTGTTCTTTAAGTTTTTAGTCGTATTTACTTTGAGAAAGTATTTTCCGCCCTTTGCTGAGTTTGCATTTTTGAAACGGATTGAGCTGGCGAATTTTCTTTACTGGCTGACCGCAACAAAGCGCCATTTTTTGGTTGTTTTTCAAAAGGGTACGACGAAAACGATGCTACATTATTAGCATTACATGCTGGAATTACTTTGAAATATCGTCTACGGCTTAGAAGCAAAAACTGAGGTGACACACGATACATAATCCAGCATGGTTTTCCTGCCTTGTAACCCACGTGCGCTTGTTTGTATTTGGTTATTAGCAGTTGTTTCTAGTACGCATCACATTCAACGGCGTTTTTACATTCTCTTGCCATTTTCGGTCCGGGCTTCTTTATGTTCTTCGGGCAACGGACAGAAACTGGCATATAAACAAAAGTCTTATTCCTCAGGTTCCCAGTCTGGTAACACAAACTGGGAAATGCGAATGCGACGAACGTATCGAAACCATTCGTAAGAAGTCGACAAAAATTGAAGCCAAAAATGGTAACATCAATAGGCTATTGCAATACTTTCTCACCACGAAATTATAGTCACTTTATTATTCTTAAAACGATAATTATACGTTATTAAATAACAAAGCACAGACCACAGATTATCCTAGTGGCATCTTACTGTTATTTCTGCATTCGCTTTCGTCATTTTGCGACTGAAATTTCCTGATATTCGGAACGCAAAGGAAAAAAAAAGAAAAAAAGAAAAAGCTGAGCACGATTTCTTGAACTTGATTTCAATAAATAACTGGCATTTATTACAAAAATTTGAGTTTATTCACCAGACATTTCTGCCCTTGGAAGGGTACATAATCGCAGTAATTCTCATCAATTTCAATAAGCGTACAAATTTAACCAGAAATTTGCTGATCTAATGGTTCATACATCCAATTCGTAGACTGCAAATTTTCACACTCTTCCCTTAACGCAACCAAACGCTTTTCGTGGGCTTCTTTCTGCACAGCTAAGACGCTTTGGTGAACCGTGTGATCAAACAGCGTTTTCGCTAATATCGCTTCATTCTTGTCCGACGCATTTAACATGTTAGCACTTAAATGTGCACTCGAGCCTGGATTCATGGGATTCAAGTTCGCTGGGGTCTCCAAACCTTCTAACTGTCTCGGAGACGACAGCAAAGTCTTTCGCAGCCCGGAGTTGACCACCGACATCGAACTAATAAAAATACATGTTTTAATACACTTATATATACATACAAAATGATTGTTCACTGACTACCTGCTTAGGATACGGCACAGAAAGGCAAGCGTCCCAGTAGAGTCTACTTCGCAAAGGCCACTTCTACAAAACGCAAGAAAAATTATTAGCAAATCAATCGTCACGAGAATTGCCTACGAAATACAAAAAAATTACGGACAATGCTGTTATATAATTATACAAGATCACTAAAACTGCTTCAAACGTCTTTTTTTATTTATTTTTTTTACAGAATAGGTGAAATTTAAACCTTGACTGGGTGATAGTGCGAGGAATGCGCAGGATCGGAAATAATCTTTTCCGAACCTTCAGAACTGCAATAGCCGTTCCTTTCCAGCAAGTCACTCAGTTTAGCCTGGGGCGACACTAACTGCGTTAAGTGTCTTATGTACGCCGAAGCGAGTATTAGCACGTCCAATTTGGAGAGCTTCGTGTCGTTAGGTACGGCCGGTAAAGCTGACTGAAGTGACTGAAAAGCTTCCCGTAAAGTTTGGACGCGATGCCGCTCCCTTGCAGCGTTCTGACACCCTAACGTTAAAAATACTTTTATAAAGAAATTTCTGGTGAGCAAGCGGAAGGTTCTACGTAAGACTACGTAAACATGAGCAACGAGAAGTTTTCGTGCGCGAAAGCTTACTCACTGAGCTTGAATTTTCTTCTTAATAATAAACATAAATAAAAAATGCATTCAACGGCTTTGCGAACACACCCACTATTTTCTGGCGAATTTCTACCACTATCAGTGATTTTTTATTATTAGAAAATAAACCGGGCAATTTCTCTTTCAATTCAGAAAACACTTGAGTGTTAAAACTGACTTAACACTTACAATAGGGGATAAATACCGAATCTTCGAATTTTTTCCCAACAGAATTGAAACAGTTTCCCCATACTTTTGCTCAAAAGACTTTCACTTAAATAAAGTAACACTTAGAACAGAGTAAAAACGATAAACCGAAACCTGTTTTTCGTGCCTGGAATCGCAAAACTTTCATTGTCAATGAATGGAATTAGTAAATAAATATCTAAATGGTGTAATTCGAACGAAATTACACAGACCAAAAGCTACTTTCTGACACAGCGTAAGAAAGGGACTGAACAGGAAAGTCAAATCTTAATTAGCTTGATTTCCTTGTTGCTACACATTTCTTGGACAAACTGTGGTTTTATTATGCGTCCGTCTCACGCCTCTTAGGTCAGCACTCGTATCGGATATCCCGTTAACGCAGTAACCTGAGCTACACACTGGAAAAGCGTTTCCTCACAACAACGCGTTTCATTACGCGTAGTACTCGGTTACTGGATGTCAAACTAGATTTTTATAGCAATAAAGGAAAAAGCAGGGCTGGTCGCTAACAACTAAAGCATTGTCTGCTAAATGGAACACATCGAATTGAATTACGCACCGTAGGGAGGATGTCAGGAAACTTTATTTCTGCTTTAATATAGACAGAATTGCTACAGTATCCCCGTCTAAGATGTAAATTAACTAGCCATTTTCGTTTATATAATTTTTTGCAAGTAGCTTGGTAAAAAAAAAACTTTTATTATAATTTATTTATACTTTCAGTATAAGGAGTTCTCCACTTATCCTCTCACAAATAAAAACCTTACATGAATCCGATATCAAAGTAAGACCATATTAAATCATCATAATTCAGTGCAATAAAACTAGCTTTGGACATCTCTTCTACAGACTGGGAATATCAATCAAAGATCAATTGAAATAAAAAATTGGCTGCAGGATTTTCGTGCAAATGGGGAAACATGGAATTGTACGAAAAATTTTAGATATTTTGTCATTTTAAATATTTTCCAAAACACTCGACTGTTTCTGATGGTTTCCGAACTTTTCAGTATAAGTAAATATAAAGTCTTCTAAAGAAAATCACGCAGGAAAATTTTGTGTCGAACGCAACACGATAAAACGACAGACGTACAACTGCACAAATAAAAAACAACGTTAGAGAAGCTTGTAAAATACAACTGGTACAATATATACACTACCAGTAAGTCCACAATAAAATCACTATTTTGTATAAAAGTCTTTCAAAAACCTCGCCAACATTTGTTTTCAAAATAGGTGCAGCTGTCGTGTAAGCTGGGCAAGTAAGCTTTGTTGCGGTTGTAATTGTAAGACTTGATGTCAATAGATGGGGCAATTGTCGAAGAGCAGGCGGCTTAATTCAAATTAATTTATCTCATTTTGTATAGTTGGAATAGACTTTTGTTTTCATGGTCATTTGGTTTTCATTCTCGTCTTAGCAAAGTGTAAAATCCCTCGTTTAATAACCAGGACACCATTTTATCTAACGAGCATAATTTGGGACGACAATTTTGTCGTCACTTGATGTGAAAATAAAGAAGAGAAAAGTGACCAAAATGTCCTGTTTCTCATCTAGATGAGGAAGTCGATAACCGTACCTCTGGCCTTCTTGCTTTTGCTCACAATAACAATTGAGCTATTTTACGTCCATTTTCAAATCCTTTGCGCAAGTTGCGCTTTATGTTATAATATTTTCCGTAATTTAAAGTGAACCAGACGAATTGCCTTTCGTGAAGAGCTTAACTGACTTTTTAGAATTTCCTGGTTAATAAGTGTATTTTCTAAATAAATGTATTTTACAGAAAATTTTAGTTTTTGACCATCAACAGAGAACCCATGTGACTGGGATGCAGTTTTAGACCATCTGAACGTTGCCATAGGCGTAACTTTCAATGTTGCAAAGGTTGATTCCCTTCTGGATGGTCATGTAACCATTGATGCCCCAAGTGGTGTCCCAGCTGTTGCGCAAGATCCAGTAAGGAGGATTGTTGTTATTGTTGTAACCAACCAAAGTCACAGCGTGGTTAATGGTAGTGTTAATAGCTTGAGGGTTGCAAGATACGGTGTCGCTGTAAATACCGTCTCCACTGAAAGAACAATTTAAATGTTTCATTTCTAGTTTGAAACACATTCATGAAGTTTTTGAACATACCTGTAGAAATTGAATTCGTCGCCATTCACAAACAGAGCAACGGCAATAGGTCCGTTATTCAGAGCCTGTTCCATATCGCTGACAGTCGCAAGCTTGTTGTACGTTTTCACGTGAGTCACTTGCTGAGCGCTGTTGTATTTGCAAGGAGGGTTCTAGTAAAGAAATACGTGTGATATGTGATTTAAAAAAAAAAAAAAAAAAAAAAAAAAAAAAAACTAAGCAATGAGAAATGTACTGCAACATACCCAAGTTTCGGTTGTGCCAGAGACGTAAGGATACGTAGCATTAGACTGAATATTATACTGATTTTTCCACGCGTTGGTGTAAAAGCCACCGTCGCAACCGTCACGCGAGTATACGCAATCAACAAGATTTTGTTCACTACAATGCATCGTTTAGTAATAGTAACAATAATTCATTGGTGGTACAGATTTGTTTTACCTGAGGATAACAGGGGCTTTAAGGTTATTCTTCTTGCAGTAAGCGTACTACAGAACATGACAGAAATATTTTTTTTTAATAAAGCTCAAGTTTACGTATAGATTTCTTACCTCCATCAAATTAACAGCAGCGAAAGACCAGCACGATCCTAAAGCAGAGATAAGACATATGAGATTACATTTGATTCAGTTGGATACATTTTCGAGTTTCAGTAGATCTATGCTTGCTTACCACAGCCTTGTTGCGATTTGACAGGGGGCATACAGGGAGCGTTGCGCAAATCAATCTGCAGTAATGTATTATTAATTATGAATCAGTGAAGTAGAAAATGAACGAGACAATCGAATCGCGGGGCGATTTGGACAAAAACTGTGACTAATCAAAGGTTATCTGTTGACTATAAAAATATGACATGCTAGTTAAGATTGACCCCATTATAAGAGACTCAGCGTGATTTGAGCTTTTGAGCCTCATAAAATTCTGTGGATATACGATGACGACAATTTTAGTACGTAAGTTATTCTGAAGTCTCAGTGAGTTGGAATGTATTTTTGGGGTACTTTTTGGGGTATCTATTTCAAGCGTAATAGCGTAAGAAATTAGTACCAATTTTTCCAAGAAAGCTGTGAAATCTGACCCTAGTATATTCTCAAGCAACTTTTGCTTATTTTACAATACATTTTATTCTTGTAGGGTAAGCTTGAGGTATTGGTTACAGCAATAACTATTTTCCGGCTCAAAAAAAATTCGCTTAAAAGTTACCTTTTTACTATTGCTGCATGTCATAATTAGTGCGAATTTCTTTTGTGCTTACAAAGCATTAAATTACCATTGACTGAGTTTGACGATCGTATCCCATGGGAGGAACGGGAGCTTCCAAATCGGCTTCAGAGGGGAGAATGGCTCCCAACATGTTTCTCAGTTCTTCCTCGGTCTGATTTTAATGGAGAAGTCAACGAAAATTTTGTTCGAATTAAAAGTTTTCTTTTTAGCACTTTTAGAACGTTTATTTCGATTCTTAGGGAAAATTACCTTGTCGGCAAAGCTGTTAAGCGCGAGGGAATGGGACTGTTTGCCTTGGGCGAATTCCGCATTGTGTTCGGCGACTTTCTTGGCGCGGGCCAGAAACAGTTCGCGGCGCTTCTGATCCTCACTCCTGTCAGTGTAACGTCTCCTGTGTTGTACCTGTAAATGAAAAAAGCAAAATACGATAAAAGGTTAAAAAGTTGATCTAAAAGGAGGCCTAAAAAGAGCAAATATGTTTTACCTTGAATTCTTCCCATTTCTGGTCTTCCGTAGGAGCGGAAAGAGCCAAAAGCGGCAAAAGTGCGATCAGCAAGACGAATACTGGACGGCAGTACATGGTGACGGATCTATAAAGTAATCTAGTTGTTCCCAACCTAAGACTTGACTTTCTGAAACAGCCTGACTTACTGACTCGAAGCATTGCCTTTTATACCAACGAAACATGATTTCAGTGAGTTAAAACCAGATTTTTAAAGGTTCTCTTAACCCGGTTAGTTAGCACACGTGGTCTGGGCAACGAATGTAAACAGAGAATTTTACGTATCAGAACAAATCGGTCGTTTAAGGCGCAATTCCTACTAAAGGCCCGTGATTGAGACCTTGAAATGTGTTTGTTTAAAGCACATAGGGTGCACATGCCCATTTGATCGACTCCTGAGCAGGCTCGGTGACCGCAGTCGTTTGTGTATTCAGGCGTTACAAAAATTTTGAAACGTCTATCCCACGAGTTTCTTATGTTGATTTTAGCGCCACACAGTCATTTTCAGCATCTTGCGGTTTTCTATTTCGTTGATGACAGATCCTTACGGCATTCTTTACTTCTGTTTCATGTGGGCGTAGTTTACTATAAGCTTTATCAATCCAAATAATTTTAGAAAATGATTGATTCTTATCATTATTTATTTTTTAAATCGTTGTTTCGGCAATTTGGGCTTAACATCTAGCGGGGATACGATAGACATCCCGACAGAGGGCTCCGCCTGGTTGTATGTAACATGACGCTTCCTGCGCCATTTTTGGCCATGCTGTGTTGCAAAAGGACCTGTTCCCGCTTATGTGTAACTGATCTTCCTTAATTGTTATGCGTACCGCATTGGTTTGTGTTTGTCTATTTCCCTAATTATCGTGCAGTAGTGTTAGTGGCATAATTGGACAAAAAATAATAATTCCATTTTTTTCTATTTTCCCAATTTTTTCCATATTCTTTGTAAAGCGTTTCGAGAGGATTTTTACATGTTTTTAATGGTCAGAATACACTAGTTAATACACGGAATTCAGCAAGGAAAGACTTTCTCGTCAATTTCCTGAGCGAAATAGTTTTGAATTTCGTCCCATCCCCCAAGTCCGAAACGTGTATCCAGCTTCTCAATTTGTACAGTTGGAAGAAACCCTAAATTGCGTAATCTTTTGGTCTTGCGTTTCGTCTTGTTGAAGCGTATATTATCTCGTTTGATAGCTAAGACAACAGTTCATTTAAAGAGTATAATTTGGGGCTAAAGTTTTGATTTCACTTGAAGTGAAAAATAAAGAACGGAAAAGCGATCACACTGTCCTGTCCCACATCTAGATAAAGGAATTCATTGCCCACAATTTAGGGCCTGTTGTTCTTGTTCCCAGGAATAATTAAGCTATTTAATGTCTATTTCAAACCCTTAACTCAAGTTGCAATTTGTATTTAAAAATATTTTGCTTGATTTAACGCGAGCCAGGCGAATTGCCTCTCTTGAAGAGCTTAACTGACTTAGGATTTGCTGGTTAATAAGTGTATTTCCCGTGTACATTTATCCTTGTGACAGAGCAAAATTTGGGTTTCTGACTACCAACAATGAACCCGTGTGACTAGAATGCAATTTTAGACCAACTGAACGTTGCCGTAGGCGAAGCTTTCAATGTTGCAAAGGTTGATTCCCTTCTGGATGGTCATGTAACCATTGATGCCCCAAGTAGTGTCCCAGCTGTTGCGCAAGATCCAGTAAGGAGGATTGTTGTTATTGTTGTAACCAACCAAAGTCACAGCGTGGTTAATGGTAGTGTTGATGGCTTGGGGATTGCAAGATACGGTGTCGCTGTAAATACCGTCTCCACTGAAAGAACAATTTAAATGTTTCATTTCCCTAGTTCGAACACATGCATGAAGTTTTTGAACATACTTGTAGAAATTGAATTTGTCGCCATTCACAAATAGAGCAACGGCAAGAGGTCCGTTATTCAGGGCCTGTTCCATATCGCTGACAGTCGCAAGCTTGTTGTACGTTTGCACGTGAGTCACTTGCTGAGCACTGTTGTATTTGCAAGGCGGGTTCTAGTAAAGAAACATACGTGTGATGTTAAAAAATCAAGTAAAATGCTATTAATAGCAGCATACCCAAGTTTTGCTTAGTCCAGAGACGTAAGGATATGTAGCATTAGACTGAATATTGTACTGATTTTTCCACGCGTTGGTGTAAAAGCCACCGTTGCAACCGTCACGCGAGTATACGCAATCAACAAGATTTTGTTCACTACAATGCATCGTTTAGCAATAGTAGCAATAATTCACTGGTGGCACAAATTTGTTTTACCTGAGGATAACAGGGGCTTTAAGGCTATTCTTCTTGCAGTAAGCGTACTACAGAACGTGACAGAAATATTTTTTTTAATAAAGCTCAAGCTTACGTATAAATTTCTTACCTCCATCAAGTTAACAGCAGCGAAAGTCCAGCAGGATCCTATGCAGGGATTAGAAGTATAGGAATACATTTCATATTTTATTACAATTTATACATACCGCAGTTAAGTTGAGCTTTGACAGGGGGCATACACGGGTCGTTACGCAAATCAATCTGCAGTAATGTAACAGAGTAATTATGTACGATAAAAGTGTAATACGGAAGGGACAATCGAGTCGCAGGGCGATTTGAACAAAAACTGTTGCTAATGAGCCATGTATAACTGTGTACAGCAGTGATTATTTTCGGGTTCAAAATACATTCCGATCAAAAATTAATGATCTTACTACTCTTTATGCACGTTACAATCAGCGCGTGTCTCCACTATATTTACAAAGCATTAAATTACCGATGGCTGGTTTTGACGATCGTATCCCATGGGGGGAACGGGAGCTTCCAAATCGGCTTCAGAGGGGAGAATGGCACCCAACATGTTCCTCAATTCTTCCTCGGTCTGATTTTAATGGAGAAGTCAACGAAAATTTTGTTCGAATAAAAGTTTCTTTGTTAGCACTTTTAGAACATTTGTTCGAATTTGTTAGGAAGATTTACCTTGTCGGCAAAGCTGTTAAGCGCGAGGGAATGGGACTGTTTGCCTTGGGCGAATTCCGCATTGTGTTCGGCGACTTTCTTGGCGCGTGCCAGAAACAATTCGCGGCGCTTGTGATCCTCACTCCTGTCAGTGTAACGTCTCTTGTGTTGTACCTGTAAATGAAAAAAGCAAAATGCGATGAAAGGTAAATGAAAAAAGAAGTCCTAAAAGGAAGCCTATAAAGAGCAAATACGTTTTACCTTGAATTCTTCCCATTTCTGGTCTTCCGTAGGAGCGGAAAGAGCCAAAAGCGGCAAAAGTGCGATCAGCAAGACGAATACTGGACGGCAGTACATGTTGACGGATCTAGAAAGTAATCTAGTTGTTCCCAACCCAAGACTTGACTTTCTGAAACAGTCTGAATTACTGACTCGAAGCATTGCCTTTTATACCAACGAAACACGATTTTAGTGAGTTAAAACCAGATTTTTTTAAAGGTTCTCTTAACCCGGTTAGTTAGCACAAGTGGTCTGGGCAATGAATGCAAACAGAATATTACGTATTAGAACGAATCGGTCTTGTAGTGCGCAATTCCTACTAAAAGCCCGTGATTGAGACCTTGAAAAGTATTTGTTTTAAGCATAGTGGGTGCACATGCCCATTTGATCGACTTCTGAGCAGGCTCTGTGACCGCAGTCGTTTGTATATTCAGCCGTCATAAAAAGTTTGAAAGTCTATCCCACGAGTTTTTTATGTTGATTTTAGCGCCCCTCAGTCATTTTTAGCCTCTTGCGCTAGTCATGTGTCGGTTTCCTCTTTCGTTGATGATAGATCTTTATGTCATTCTTTAAATGATTTAGTTATGTTTCATGTGGACGAAGTTTACTATATTGTTTATTAATCCAAATAATTTTATTAAATAATTGATTCGTATCATTATTTATTTTTTAAATCGTTGTTTGGGCAATTTGGGCGTAACATCTGTCGGGGATACGGTAGACATCTCGACAGAGGGCTCCACCTGGTTGTATGTGACATGACGCTTCGTGAGCCGGATTTGAAAATGAAGAACGCGAAGGAGCAGAATCGGCAAATACACTTAGAAAAGCATCTTCTTCCAACCGCAAAATTAGAAGTGGATTTTCTAGTCCACGTCCGGCAGAAGGTCAGACGGTGATCTGGACCATTGCTAAAGGGCCTGAACAAGTGGCGCAGCCAGGAATTTTTTTCGGGGCAGGCCCGTGTGTTTTTTTCGGGGGGGGGGGGGGG